>MU227297.1:478946-493435 GCA_018584345.1 Thuja plicata
CTGATCAGGCCTTGTTGCCGGGACCCATTTCTTGCTTTCTTAGTTTTGCTAGGTCAGCTTTCTCCCTGCGTTCAACTTAAGGGGGGGTGTTAGAGTATTATTACTCTATGCTTAAGCTTAACTTAGGCGCATTATTAATGAATTCTTAATTAATAATGTGCAACCTAGTTTTTTTGCCTTTAGGGTTTCTTTCTCACCTTTATAAGGTTGAGCGTTGTACTTTTCTTTTAGTGGTCTATTGCATTTTTCTCACATTTTTGAGAGCAATATTCTTCTCTATCTTTTCTTCTCTTGTGACAGGTTATTGGAAAATAGAGGTTATTGGGTTGCTGTGAAGTTGGATTTACCAACTTCTACAGGTATTAACATTAATTATCTACAGCTACTTATAAGGATTAATCCTAATCCGTAAGAATGCTCATGCCCCCTATTTCTTAAGGGAACTTGAATTCCTTGCTCCTGTTTACCACCTCCATGGCCATTGAATTCATTTTTTATAGTAAATGATAACCATGGTCATAACAAGAAGTCATATTAGACTGAGTCATTGGAGCTTCATTAGTCACTATGTCATCACAAATCGGTTTAATATGTTCATGATGGATCGAAGCAATGACAAAATTATTACAAATTTTATTAGAAAGAGTTGTCTGAGATTTAGATTGTATGAATTTAAGGCCTGATACTTTATATTCTAAAGATCCCCAATCATCATTTGAAAGAGAACTTGAGGAAGGAGGATCAATAAGAGTATCATTGGATTTAGTATTCAAACAATGATTAAATTTATCATCCGCATGAAGAGTGGACAACACATTGTTATAAATAAATTTGACTTTTTGATGCAGAGTTGAGGAACAACATGCATATTATGTAACCAAGGTCTTCCCAAAAGAACGTTATAATTAAGAGGTCCAGACATCACATGAATATTAGTATCCAAAATGACCGGACCTACTTTAATAGGTAAAGTAATGATGCCTAATTTTTTCTTTAAAATATTATCAAAGCCTCGTATAGGAATATTATCAGGTTGAATAGTTGAAAGATTGGCTTTAATTTCTTTGATCATGTCCATACTACAAACATGAACCCCATACCCATTATCAATTAAGGTCCTACGAATGAGGTTACCATTGATAAGGACAACTACCATAAGAGCATCATATTGATATTGAACTTATTTTGGAGGTAAATCATCTTGAGTAAACACAGTTTGAGGTAGAACCGAGGTAGCATGCATACATTGCAAAAAGGTATTGATATTATTTTGGTTAGGTGGGGAAGGAGGAAGAGTTGATAAAGCCTTTTGAAAAGCTTCATGATAGGTAGGTGAAGTTTGAAGAAGCTCCCATAAAGAGATCTTAGCAGGAGCAACATGTAATTGCTCAACCAAATCATATTTCTTTCCAAAGGAAGTAGGAAATCTATGTGTTGAAGGAAGCACAAGTTGAGAAGGTGTTAAAGAAACTGGAACAGTGGGTTGAGGGTTATTCCGCGTATGATAGGTGTGAGCTATCGAATCTTGATTAGTTAAAAAATTTAAAGGATCTCCAGGTTGAACTTTCATAGTTATGATAGGCTTCTTCTGAGTACTCTGAGGATTATATCCTTTAACCTTAATCATAGGTGTAGTGAAAGTTTGAGTAAATCCCTTGATAGTTATCATAGGCCTGTTGGCTATCGCATGTTGAGCATGAATATTGACAACATTAACTTGATCAAGCTCCTTATTTTTCATAAACTCATTGCTAGAAGGGGGATCACTAAGGTAATTAAGAATGATATGATCCTCTTCTTCCAAGTCATCCTTAGAAGAGGGATTAGTGGTATCCTTGAATGCTTCATCCCTAGAAGGAGTGTCAAATGAAGGTAAGGTAACATTAAGAAAAATGTTTATAATGTCCTCCTCTTTCTCTAAAATATCCTCGTAAGGGGGATATATTTTAGGATAAGGGTCACCATCATATATGAATGTGTCATCTCTAGAGTGGGTAGGAGAAATGTCAAGCAATATATCTGCTCCTAAAGTAGGGGAACAATCCATGTTCTTATCCAGGGATTCATCAAGATAATGAATATTGTGTTGAAAAAGGGACACTTTAGGAGATGAATAATCATGACCTAAAATCACTTCAAAAGGGAGAGAGTAATAAATATTCATATCCAAGGGTTCATCCAAAATAGGAGAATCATCACGGGTAGGCTCATCTCTATGAATGAAGCAAATTGTAGGTGAGGAATAATCATGGCTCACTAAAGCTTGATCCCTAAGGGGATGAGAAAGAATGATAGATAAAGGATTTATCTCTTCTATCAAAATGTTTTCATAAGAGGAATGCATTTTAGGAGAAGGATCAACATTTTCTTTTAAGATCTCACCATTGTGAGGGAGATTCTTTGAAGAAATAGACTCTTCTTGCACTAAATTTTTTCCATTTATGGTATTGGTATTAGGAGAGATATTAGGGTGACAATCAAGAAGTATACTATCATCATATGCATGAAAAGAAACATTTTAAAATTCATGAAGGAAACTTGAAATTGAACTAGTTTAGGATGATAACAACTCCATTCAAAAATGCTTTAAATAAAATGTTTTTATTTTTTATTGAATAAAAGATATGCAAGAACATAAAAACAACTATTCTATCATGCAAGAAAGTAAAAGCAATGTTTTTGTTCTTTTTCAATATAAATGCAAAATCCAACTTAACCAAAACAAAGGAATATAAGGCATGTAAGGTACAGGTTCACCAAAATGTATATGGTGAACTCAAACATATAATGTAAAAATCATCCAACTATCAAATCAAAAGGTAATATGCATGAAAGTTTTGGGTTCACCAAAATGTATACGGGAAAATTGGAATACCCCACAACATAGGAATGAAGAATACCAAGATTCCACCACCAAAGGAGACCTGATTAACACAAAAGAAGTGCTAATGCATATTCTTCACAAAGGGGCAAATTGCTTGGATTCACTTCTTCCTTTCCCTACAAGATGAGATTGAAACTAATATGAAAAGGAAATATATGAAAAGAAAGTGATGAAAATAAGAAATTAAGTTAACTTACCTTGAAAATACAAACCTAAAGACCTGTTGGAAGACTGTGTTAGGATCTGGAATAATTCAGGGTTCGGGAGCAGAAGAATGAGATCTGAAAAACCCAGAAACCTAGGAGCCTTAGGACTATGCTGACCTGGAGGGTGGATGGTGACACTAGAAAATCCACCTAGGACTAGGCCAACCTCAACCTAGTCTAGGACCAGAAAAATGAACTAGAACTGTGTATCTGGCACTAGAACTGTCAGATCTGCAAATAAGAATTGTATCTCCACTATTCAGGGTAGGTTGACTTTGGCCTGCGCCTGACTATTGATGGAATAGAAAATGAATATCAGATCTACAATCTTCTTCTAAAAGGGTATCCAGATTTGCACTTCAATCTGTCCTTCCAAAACCCGCAAATATGAGAAAGGGCATGTGTGGGTGGCTATATAGGGGTTTGCCTTAGTCAACCCCCCATTTTGGTGATTTCCACCTCCATGAATAGTCATTAGGAAATATTTTTTTGTCTGTAGTGCCCGTGAATCTAGAATAAAAATCTAGAATGTATAGAGCAATGTATGTAAATGCCAAGATCTAACCCTAGAGAGTGAAACAATAGCATGTAAATGTGTATGTAAATATGAAGAAACAATGCATAAATCTGAAAATAACATGGAAATAATACCGATCCCCCAAGTATGAAGTACTCCAAAACACCTTCACAATCCATTTTCTACCACGTGTTGATGTCTTGAATACCTGAATGCTTGATTAGAAGAAGAATGCAAAGTGAAGAACTCTCTTGCTTCAATGGATGTTTCCAAGCCTTCTTGTTTCCACCTTAAAATTGCACTAAGTCAAATTAGGATGTCCACATGAGATTTCCCACATGAAGTTCATATATCCTCATCATAATCATACCAAATGAAGCATTTGAGTGTGAATTTATAGTGATTTTGGGATTACACCCCGCAAGGGCCGACTACACAAGGCGGGAAGCCTTGAAATTTGAAATGGGCCCATGATCCTAAAATGGTTGTGACTTAGGCTAGGCCAACCTCAACCTAGTCCCTAGAGGCATAGTCTTTTAAAATTGCCCCAGGATTGAAAATAATAGTCAGTTCGGGGTTGGAGAAAGAGATGAGAGGAAAAAGAACAGTTTTGGGATGAAAAAGAACTTTGAAATATATGAAAAAGGAGGACACCTTGTGGTTAGGTCCTACCTTGATATTTTCACCAAAGAAGAGGTAAATCAAGGGGGATTTTCTATATCCCACCCTTATTTCTCCTAGGAGAGAGAAAAGAAACAAGTCCAAAGCATCCTTAATGCAAGTGTACCATGCAATCACACTAAACAAGTACTAAACCATCACTAAGTTGAAGTGCTTCCAATTTAGGAAGATAAAAAATGAAGCATAAATTAGATAAATTTATCAGATACTTTCCAGGAAGTAGAATCTTTTAGGAAAATAAATATTGCTTTAAAACATAAAAACTAATAGAATTAGAACTCAAACAAGCTAATATTTTCAATTGCTCCTCCCTGAAAATTAATCCATCATGGGTGAAAGAGTATCATTAGGGGTATTTGCGACCTAACCATGGATCTTTTGATTATGAATAACTATCACCCACACAAATTCTAGATGAAGTATCATGACCCTTCCTAGAAGTGCATGAGTACAATTTCCATTTTCCTCTAATTTGAGACTTTGTGTAGAACCCACAACTATCTTAGCTAGTCATCCCAAAGACATCCTTTCCTATTAGGTGAACTTACTAACTAGACATTTTACGATTGGTCCTAGTGACTAATGTATACTACCCATAGCATAGTGCCACCTTGGCCAAGGTTTTTCAAGTACAAGCACATAACTTGTGCAATCAATGTCTCCACTAAACTTGTACCATAGACCTCCTTGTTTGTTACATTGGATAACACAATCTAGATGGCATTAACCTTTTTTCTGATAATACACTATTAAAATCTATGTTCTACGCATCCTAGAGTTAGTCTCAGTCGAATATAGATTTAGGAGTTTCAAAATTGTTCAACATTAAACTCAAAGTCTTAGGTTCTTTCACCAGTCTATTTAAAAGTCTAGGGGAACAATAAAAAAGTATCTAAGGGGGTTAAATAGGGTAGATCCTAATTGGGACAATTACATGATATCTTAAACCCCAAAGATTTTGTCCTAATAGGGATTTGATTATATTCACAGAGATTAACAAGTTTTTTACTTAAAGATAAGTCATTATTTCCTTAATGAGTACAACATGCATGAAGATTTTACATGATCCATAATCAAACAAAATTTGCATGCAGATAATTATACAAAAAACAAGCAATGTTATAGATATGTAATGTCATCTATCCAAGATGCAGTTATATAATACCATGAAGAAAATGTATAATACCTTGATGCAGGTATGCACTACCTTGATGCAGATTATGATGCCACAATGCAACTTAATAAAATCTCTATGAAAAGCATAATGTCATTATGCAAAGTGATATAACCTTGGTGCAAATTGAAGCCATAATGCAACTTAATAAAAGTTCTATGTAGAGCATATTGCCATAATGCAAATTGAAGGTAGAGAGCATATGTACATGACAACATATGCACAAATATATAATCCATGACATAGACAAACAAATAATTGAGTTGCAGATATAAGTCTACATGTACAGACAAATGGATAAATGATTCAAGAATGATCAAACTTTACAATCATTCCACGATGATAAATATTCCTTCTACATAGAAAACATTTACAACTTCCAACAAAAAATATGAAATCATCTTTCAATTCAATAGAAAATCAAAATGATTAATGCACATGCATGCTCAATGAGAGATGTCGAGTGGTGCAGGAGCACCTAGGGTTAAAGGACCTTCTCTATTTTCATTGTGTACTTTCCTAGTTTCTTAGACAAATTAGGAAGGTTTAGGAAGATTTTGGATTTAATTATGATTGATCAAGTTTGTTTTCGTAAGTGTTTTTGTTCATTCACCCTTTGTAATGTCCTAAAGGACAAAATGGGTCAAAATATTGAATGGAAATACTAGTTTCTTAGGATGGTGTTTTTAAATGGTTTTGTGTTTTAGAAGTTTTTTTAGGCCCCTGGTAATCCAACTGAGGCAATAGAGGCAAGGAAAAGTCAAATTGCATGAAAAGTTGTTGAAAAGTTGCTCATGCAACAATTTTGCAATTTTGTAACTTTAAAAGTTGCTCGGTAATGTCCAAAAAATTGATTTTGTCCTAAATGGACAAATAGGCCATTTGGAGTGGTTGATCTGAGGAGGGGAAGAGTATTTAAGAACTCCCCTAGCAACATTTTGAGGTTGGATGCCACTTTGTTTACAATTACATTGAATGTGAAGTTATACATTGAGAGTGTAATTGATTTTTGAGAATTTTGAATTAGAAAAGCTTGTAGTAGATTGAATAATACTATTTTCCATTGTAATTAGGTTCTCATGTTTGTCTAAGAATTCTTTGTGGAAATATTTTGTTGAAAATTTTCCATTTTGTAGCTTCTTTTAAATTTTCTTTCAAGTTGTAGTTCTCTGGTCCAATTCTGGACTGTACATAGACAATGGTTCCTCGTGGTCTTTAAATCCATGGAAAAAAATGGGCCCAAATGGAAAGATGGAGGAGCCTCTATAAATATATTTATTTTTGGTTTTGTTAGGAGGAGCTAAGGTTGAATTTTGAGTTCTTGCCCTAGGTGAGCTTGGCAATAGCCCGGCTAGGGAAAAAGAGAGATAGTAGTAAAAATCTTGCAGGGTTGGATTGGTAGAAACAATCTAATGGTTGGAGAGTGATAAAGGAGAGGTGATATGACCCTCTTTGGAATGGAAGTAATGGGGGAGTTGAACTCAATGAGAAATGAGAGAAAATTCAGAACAAAGGCCTATTAGCCCTACTTTTAAGGACAATGTCCCTAAGAGGTTCCAAGGGTTGTACGAAGGAATTCAAGAATCCTCACCTTGAAAATATTTATCGCTTTGGAAAATGGTATGAAAATCCTAAGATAGATTTGGGGGTCCTTTGGATATTTTGTGAAAGAATCAAGAATTTGAGCCAGAATAGGGCTACAAGCAGTCTTTTGGCCTAATCCTAGATTATATGAGCTTGGTGTATGAATGGATGTTAGTTGGTTTCAAACCTTCAAGAATGTCCTAAAATGACCTAAAGAATTTGGAATGCAACCCTGAAAAGTGTTGTGAGTTTGTTGGCATAGGTAGGTAGAGTCTACCCTTGTGGATTTAGTGAGCATTGAAAATACTTGTTGATAGAGATGATCTTGATTGGGAGGGTGAAGTTCTTGGTGACTTACCTTCAAGTTTAGGGTTTTGAGATCCCTAGGATGTCTAGGAAAGAGACCTTGGAATAGAGTCAAGTTGACTCTAGAGTTAGAAGAACCATCTCTATCATATTGGTATTAGAGCCTAAAGATTGGGCTTGTGAAGTTTGGATGCTATCTTCACCAGAATCAGTAGATTCATCCAAAATGGTGACTAATGCTGAGCTAGAAAAGGATGTAGAAGAGAAGAGAGAGGAGAATAGAATCCTAAGAGAATAGTTAGTCAACATGGAAACTAGGTTGGAAGAAGTGCAACTTAGGACTACAATAGTTAATGAATTAGTAAGAGAGAATGAAGGGGAAGGTAAGCTAGAGGCTGAAGAAGACACAATACCATAACCTAACCTTATGCTTCAAGATGAGCCATTCTTGAAGGCCCTAAAATCTATGAGTGGAAATGCATTGGAAGGTGTGCCTCTATTCAGTGGCAAGATGGAACCTGAAGTGGTCATGGAGTGGATAGAAGGACTAGAAAATCACTTTGAATGTGATAGTGTGACTGAGGCTCAAAAAGTAAGAGTAGCCAAGACAAGATTGAGAGGGACTGCTCTCACTTGGTGGAAGTTTGTTCAAGATGAAAGAATCAAATAAGGGGAGAATCCTATCACTGGTTGGAAAGGCATGGTGTCCAAAGTTAGAGAAACTTATCTTCCTGATGATTATGAGGTGCAGTTGTATAAGAAAAGACAAAATTTGAGACATAAAGACCTAGAAGTCGGTGTCTATACTGAAGAGTTTTACAAGTTATGTCTGGGGTCACATATAATGGAGAAGGAGAGCCTAAAAGTTGCTAAATATTTGAATGGTCTAAAGTGGAATATCCAAGAGGAAATTAGCCTCTTAAGTCTAAAGAATGTACATCAATGCTATCAACTATCTCTCAAGGTAGAAGAGAAGCTTAAAAAGAAACATGATTCAAGCAGTAAAGGAAGAGGTAGAGGTAGAGATGGCAGAGGCCAGAGAGGAGGCTTTGGAGGGAGAAACTTTGAATCAAGAATTCAGAGTGAGTCCAAACTCACTGAGAACTAGGGAGACTCAAATAGTGCAAGAGGTGGTTACAACAGAGGAAGAGGCTCCATTAACAATTCCAGAGGAAGATCAAATAGCCAGGGAAGAGGATATTATTTATCTTCTATGAAGTGTTATAATTACCACCAATATGGGCATCCTGCTTATAGGTGTCCAGAGAAGGGTTCAACATCACAAGGAGGAGAGAAAAGGATAAATTATGTGCAAGAAGAGTCTTCTAGAAGCAAGACAAAAGAGGTAGCACTGGATTCTAAGATAGGGGAGAGCTTGATGATCAAAAGAAGGCTTCTCAAGGAGTCAATCAAGGAAGAACTAAGCCAAAAATGATCTTTGTTCAAATTCAAATGCAAGATTCTAGGTAAAGTTTGCAAAGTTATCATAGACTCTGGTTTTACTGATAACAACATTTCTATGGAAGCTATTGAAAAACTTAAGTTGAAAAAAGATTCCTCCCACTAACCCTTACAAATTTACTAGGTTGAATAGAGATCAACATGTGTTGGTTAAGGAGCAAGATTGGGTGGAGTTCTCCATAGGGAGGTATAAGGACAAAGTTTTGTGTGATGTCTTACCCATGGATAGTTTTCATATATTGTTGGGTAGACCGTAGCAGTTTGACAGAGCTGCTATGCATGATGGAGCCAAGAACTCCTATTCCTTTAGGAAATATGGGGTGACATTCAAGATACAGTCAATCTTGGAAGGAGAAGTGAATAAAGGGGGTCCTGACATAATTTTGGTGGGAGAAAAATAATTCTTGAAGACACTAGAAGAAGGAGTAGGATTTTCCTTAGTGTTAAAACCTAAGGATGAAAAAGTGAGTAAGAGGGAAGAGCTACCTATAGAAGTCGAAGAATTGTTAATACAATACCAAGATATAGTCAGTGATGGTCAACTAGGTACCCTACCACTTGAGAGGTCTATTAGTCATCAAATTGACTTTATCCTAGGAGCCTCAATCCCAAACAAAGCTGCCTATAAGATGACCCCACAAAAAAATGCAAAAATTGCTAAACAAATCCAAGAATTGCTTGACTAAGGAGTGATTAGAAAGAGCATAAGCCCATGTGTCATTACCACTGTCCTAGCCCTTAAGAAAGGAGGTAATTGGAAACTTTGTACAGACTCTAGAGTCATTAACATAATTACCATAAGGTACAGGTTCCCAATACCTATAATAGAAGACCTAATGGAATGTCTAGGGGGAGCTAAGTATTTTTCCAAAATTGACTTGAAAAGTGGTTACCGCCAGATTAGTGGGCTAAAGGAAGGAGCTGAATGGAAGATGACCTTAGAGACCACAAAAGGGCTCTATGAGTGGATTGTTTTACCTTTTGGGTTTTCCAATGCCCCTAGTACTTTTTTGAGGCTAATGAATGAAGTATTGAAAGACTTCATAGGGAAATGGGTTGTGGTGTACCTAAATAATATCCTAGTGTTTAGTAAGACAAAAGAGGATCACATTAAGCATTTGTAGATGGTAATATAGAGGTTACATGAAGAAAAGTTGACAGTCAACCTAGAAAAGAGTGAGTTCATGAAGTAGGAGTTGATATACATCGACTTTATTATCTTAGAAGGAAACTTAAAGATGGACACAAGCAAGGTGGAAGCAATATTAAATTGGCCTAAACCTAAGTTAGCTACATATGTAAGGAGCTTCCATGGATTGACACAATTCTATAGGAATTTTAATAGATAATTTAGTGAAATATGTGCACCTGTATTGGATACCATTAAAGGAGGCATGAAAACAAAATTCCAATGGAATGATCATGTAGATAGGGGGTTTGAGAATTTGAAGAAGATGATAGCCACCCAACCTATACTGACACTTCTGAGTTTTGAGAAGTTGTTTACTGTGGAATGTGATGCCAGTAATATAGCTATAGGTGCAGTTTTGAGTCAGGAGGGTAAGCCATTGGCATTTCATAGTGAAAAACTCAGTGATGCAAAGAAGAAATACTCTTCATATGATTTGGATTTGTATGCATTGGTGCAGACACTAAGGAAGTGGAGACATTGTATCCTTCCTAAGGAATCTATGTTCTTCACTGACAACCAGGCATTAAGCTTTCTGAATTCATAAGATAAGTTAATCCATAAACATTTGAAGTAGGTGGAGTATATCCAAGCCCACACCTTCACCGTAAAGCACCAAAATGGACTCCATAATAAGGTGGTAGATGCATTGAGTAGGAGATTTCTCACAATGAAAGAAATCTAGTTAAGGAGCATTGGCATAGAAAGTTTCAAAGACTTGTATCCAGAGGATGAGGATTTCTCAGCAGCTTACAAGGTATGTAAGGATTTTCAAAATCACTTTCATGGTGAGTGCTCTGATTTTACCCTTCAAGATGGTATTTTGTTTAGGGGAGTGCAACTATATGCTCCTAGAGGTTCAATGAGGGATAATCTAGTGCAAGAGAAACATAATGGTTCATTAAGTGGACATTTTGATGTTCATAAGACCTTAGAGTTGGTGAAGAGATACTACTATTGACGAAAAATGAAGAGGGATATCCAGAAGTATGTAGAGACTTGTATAGTATTTATAAAGGCTAAAGGGACTTCATCAAATTTAGGGTTGTATCAACCCCTTCCAATTCCAACCAGACCTTGGGAGTGTCTTAGTATGGATTTTGTAGTTGGAATTCCCAAGATAAAACATGGATTGGATAGAGTCTGTGTGATTGTAGACATGTTCAGCAAGATGGCTCACTTTGTGTCATGCAAGACCACTCGTGAATCATGCTATATATAAAATATCTTCTTTAGAAAAGTAGTAAGGATACATTGATTACCCCTAGAAGCATTGTATCAAACAGGGACTCTAAGTTTATGAGTCATTTTTGGAAGACTTTATGGCAGAAGCTTGGTACAAATATTTCTTTTAGCTCTACATATCATCCACAAAAGGATGGGAAAAATGAGGTGGTTAATAGGATATTAGGAAACCTTATAAGGCGTCTCACCAAATAATATGGAAAATCATGGGATCAGTTACTAGCTCAAGCAGAATTTGCTTACAATGACACCATTAATAGATCAACTGGTAAAAGCCCCTTTGAAGTAGTTTTTGGGATTCTTCCCATGGGTATATGTGAACTCAGGGATCTTAGAAGTAGTACAGAGAAGAGTGGCTATGCTGAGGATTTTTCTTAGCCAATGAAGGAGGTCCATGATACAGTGAAGCAGACATTAGTGGAGAGTACAACTCATACTAAGCAAAAGGTAGATGAAAAGAAAAGGGATGTTCAGTTCCAAGTTGGAGATCTGGTCATGGTGCACCTAAGCAAAGAAATACTACAAAAAGGTGTTCCAAGTAAGCTTTAGATGAGGAAGATAGGTCCTTGTACCATTTTGGCAAAATATGAACCTAATGTTTACAAATTTGACTTTCCTGCAGACATAGGAAAATCTCCAGTCTTTAATGTTGCAGATCTTGTGTCCTAGAAAGGACCAATTCTAGAGGGAGACCCTGAGGATTCAGAGGATGTGGAGGAACTCAAGACAATGAAACTTCCAGTTAGACCAAAGCCCAAGGCGATGAAGATTTTGAACTCTAGAGTTGCTAAGAAGACTAGAACCAAGGTATACATGGAACACCTGGTCAAATGGAAAGGGTAAGAATATTCAGAGGCTACATGGGTGCAGGAGATAGAGTTATAGAAGTTAGGCATAGCCCCTGACTTGATTCCATCACCTGGAAATTGATTTCTTCTATTTAGGGGAGAATGGTGCAGGAGCACCTAGCCTTAAAGGCCCTTCTTTGTTTTTTTTGTGTACTTTCCTAGTTTCTTAGACAAATTAGGAAGGTTTAGGAATATTTTGGATTAAATTAGGATTGATCAAGTTTATTTTTGTAAGTTTTTTTGTTCATTCACCCTTTGTAATGTCCTAAAGGACAAAATGGGTCAAAATGTTGAATGGACATCCTAGTTGCTTAGGAGGTTGTTTTGTGTTTTAGAATTTGTTTTTAGGGCTCTTTTTAATCCAACCTAGGCAATATAATCAATAAAAATTCAAATTGAAAGAAAATTTGAAAAATTTCTCATGCAACAATTTTGCAACTTTAAAAGTTGTTCGGTAATGTCCAAAAAGTTGCTTTTATCCTAAATGGAAAATAGGTCAGTTGGAGCTATTGATCTGAGGAGGGGAAGACTATTTAAGAACTCCCCTGGCAACATTTATAGGTTGGATGCCACTTTGTTTACAATTACATTGAATGTGAAGTTGCAGACCGAGACTGTAATTGATTTTTGAGCATTTTGAATTAGAAAATATTGTTAATGGATTGAATAATTATATTTTACATTGTAATTAGGTTCTCATGTTTGTCTAAGAGCTGTGTGGAAAGAGTTTGTTCAAAAGTTTCCACTTTGTAGCTTCTTTTAAATTTTCTTTCAAGTTATAGTTCTCTAGTCCAATTATGGACTATACATAGATAATGGCTCCTCGTGGTCTTTAAACCCATGGAAAACAAAATGGGCCTGGATGGAAATATGGAGGATCCTCTGTACATATATTTCATTTTGTTTTTGTTAGGAGGATAGCTAAGGTTGAATTTTGAGCTCTTTCCCTAGGCGAGCTTGGCAATAGCCCAGCTAGGGAAAAAGATAGACAGTAGTAAAAATATTGCAGGGTTGGATTGGTAGAAATAATCTAATGGTTGGAGAGTGCTAAGGGAGAGGTGATATGACCCTCTTTGAAATGGAAGTAATGGGGGATTTGAATTCAATGAGAAATGAGAGCAAATGCAAAACAAATGCATATTAGCCCTACTTTTAAGGACAGTGTCCCTAAGAGGTTCCAAGGGTTGTACGAAGGAATTCAAGAATCCTCACCTTGAAAATCTTTATTGCTTTGGAAAATGGTATGAAAATCCTAAGATAGATTTGGGGGTCCTTTGGATGTTTTGTGAAAGAATCAATAATTTGAGCCACAATAGGGCTACAAGCAGTCTTTAGGCCTAATCCTAGATTGTAGGAGCTTGATGTATGAATAGATGTTTGTTGGTTTCAAACCTTCAAGAATGTCATAAAATGACCTAAAGAAGTGGGAATGAAACCCTAAAAAGTGTTGTGAGTGTGTTGGCATAGGTAGGTAGAATCTACCATTGTGGATTCAGTGAGCATTGAAAATACTTCTTGATAGAAAGGATCTTGATTGGGAGGTTGAAGTTCTTGGTGACTTACCTTCAAGTTTAGGGTTGTGAGATCCTTAAGAGGTCTAGGAAAGAGACCTTGGAATAGATTCAAACTGAATCTAGAGTTAGAAGAACCATCTCTACCATCGATCCTTAAGAAATTGCACAGTAAAAAACTCGTATCCATAGTGGCAAAAAGAGACAAGCAAGCAAGTAATGCTCCGCATCCAAAATCCTTCCCAAATTTGCAAGCAAGAGCCGAGAATAATGGCCTCTCATAGTTGATCTCCAAACTCTTAGATTGGTGGTGGTAAAAGTAACTCCCCTCTTTCCAAGGTTATAAGAGGGAGTTAATCTTTCCACCCTTAATAAGAGTATCCCCCAAAATCAATTGAATGTAAGGCACAACATCTAATCACCATGTGATCAAATTAATCCAAAAGAATGAAATGTGCGATCATTTAAATGATAATAATATATATCTATATATATGGGTGTGCATACTTATATGTATATATATCTATCCATGTGTGTGTATACACATACATGTATGCATACATGCATACATACATATATACATATACATATATGGGTGCACATACTTATGTGTGTGTGTATATATGTGTGTACATATATATGTATGTATATGTATATGTATGTGTGTGTGTATATGTGTGTGTGTGTGTATGTATATGTATATATACATACACGTATTTATGTATGTATGTATAAATACATATATACATATATATACACACACATACACACACACATATATACATACATACATACATTCATGCATACATACATACATACATACATACATACATACATACATACATATATATATATATATATATATATATATATATATATATAT
>MU227297.1:499131-513203 GCA_018584345.1 Thuja plicata
GTAGAGGCTGATGACAATAATGTCAAGGAGACTGATACTAATCTTAATGATAGTAATGCTGACTACTCGGGGGATAATAGCTTTAGGGTTCTGGGAGAGGAAAATCTGGACTCCCACGATTCCCCCAACTCTGAGAAGGAGAACAAGGAGGAGGATAGTGAGAGAATCCTTGATGGTAGTAAATCTCAACCTCTTCAAAGTGAAATTAGAAAGATGGATTCGCAGGTTAGAAGGTCAATCATCACGACCCCCCTTGAGATTGCTAAAAACAAATCCATCTACAGTTATAATTTGGACAAATGGGTGCAGAGTGATTTGGTTGAGCTTAAGAACAAATGTATCAAATTGGAAAATAAGAACTCTATCATCGAGGAAACAATTGAAAATATCAGGAAGGAGTATTCTCACAATGCTAATGCATGTGTGCTTGATTACGGCTCTGATCTGGATGATAAAATTAAAAAAGCAGTTGAGATAGCCATGATACCTATCCAGGAGAAGACAAGCAGGAATGAGGAAATGTTAAAACATTTGCTTAGCCTGGTTAATACAGGTATGAAGTCTACGCTGGAGAACTTGAATACTCTGAGTAAAATGCTGGAAGGAAACAAAGATACAATTGACCTTACTGAACCTACCCAGCAGATGGAACCTGGTACCAGAACTAGGTCAAAGAAGCATAAGGTTGATGATCAGGACATTCAGAGGCTGAAAGATAATGTTAAGACTATGCAGACTCAGCTGGAGGACTCCGAGAGCTTCTTGAAGACTATGTCTTGACCTCGGTGCTGGTGGCTTTTTTTCTCTATTTTTCTTCCAGCGTTTTTTGCTTTTTGTTGTGTAGGTGCTTATTGCTAAATTTGGGAGTTGTCCCTTTGTAGCTTGCTCCTCTCCCTGGGGCATCTAGTTGTTCATTGGGTCTTAATGCTTATCTCTCTTCTCTTTTGTAAAAGGGTTTCGGGGCCCCTTCAAAACCTGTTTTTATCGTAATAAAAAACAAACCTAACTTTAAAAGAATTATGTTTTAATCATTTTTAGAAAAAAAAAATTATGTTTATCAAAATGAGTGTCACTCCTCAAAAATATCAATTTTTCAGACAAACCATGTTTCGAAGGAGAAGGAAAAATGGATACAAAACAAATCCATTTTTTTTTTAAGCAAAAATGTTTATAAACTAGAAACAAAATTCTAAAAGCCACTAGTTTACATCATCTTGAAATTCGTAATGGTTTTGCAGTAATAGGTATCCGAAAGTGAAGTATTTTTTAAGAATATTTGTATCAGAGTCAAATTTGGCCAAAAACTGGGACACAATATTGTGAGATCACCAATGATATGTTGATCGAGGCAATCCTAAGATGGGGCCAATTACTCTTCATTCTCCTATCCTAATTGGATATGTAGTAAACTTTCTTTGTTTTAATCTCGGTCTTAACTATCTCACAAATTGTATTCCTAATCCTATCTATGATGTCTTGGAAAGTGGAAGTTTGGTTGTTGAAACTCTTTGGTGTCGTTCATTCCATAGTTTCCAAGAAACCATTTAAGGAGCAATGATCCATATACCATCCTAGATAGATATATTTCCAAAGAGTGGCCAACTCATTAAAAAATCACTGACATTCTTTTTTTTGGTAGAGTGTCATCCAATAGAATTTAAGAACCAGTCCCAACAGTTCGATGTAACAGGACAAGTGAAAAGAATATGATTTTCTATCTCTTCTTCACATCTGCAAAATGGTAATATCCTAACACCCTCCATAATAATGGTCTTAAGTCAGTTGCCAGTCAATATGCAGTCACAAAGAACAACCCATAGAAAGGCTCCAGCTTGTGGAACCACAGTGCGATGGCAAAAAAGTTTGTCCAACCAACCATAGAAATTAATTTAATTTATTTGAACTGCATAACCTAGATTGACTCTATATTCCTCAAATTTTTAAGCACACCATATTTTTTCATCTTCGTCAATGCCTATTATGATTCACTTTCACTGGAGTATCTAAGAAATAGTTTCTTTGATCACTAGGTAGGGGAAATATCGTTAATTTGTTTCTATTACAGAGCACCCAAGGAAACATCCTTTGTAATGGTGTAGTCAACCACATAGGCCCCATACCTTTCCTCCATTGAGGAAATCTACTCATCATTGTTGATAAGATCTACAATGACGTCTTCTTTGTTCCATGAATCTCTCCAAAATAGAGCCTTCTTACCATTCTCAATTTTCCAAGTCAATTGATTTTTGATTATCTTCCTACTCTCCCAAATGAATTTCCATACCTCTGAGCCACCTCTAGAATCTTCCGTTGTTAAAATCCTTTTCAACTCATCTGATTCCATATATTTCTTTCTCATGATCTTCACCCATGGTTTGTTCTATTCCTTGTAGATATTCCACACCAACCTCACCCCCAAAGCTAAATTTTGATGTTCCAAATTGAAAATTCCTGCTCCACCATCATCCTTTGTGAGATAAGTGGTATCCTAGCTAATGAGTGGAATCATTTTCTCATCTCGAGCACCCTCCCATAAGAACTTTTTTATAAGGCTTTCTGGTGTAGGAGCACCTAGGCAAACTCTCCATTTCTAGTTAAATTTCTGGCTTGTAACTGACTCTAGCCAAGTCATTGATTTACTTTTGACCTTAGAAGGTCTTGCAAGGTGTGCGACTAGGTGGATTAGTAGTTAGTACTAAATCCAACTTAGTTTAGTTAGTTTTGGCTTAATTGCTTATTTTGATTTAGAATTGGGAAAATGAGTCTAAATGTATCTTATACCTAGGTGTGAAGTGGAAAGTGCCTAAAAAGGCTTTAATGATGTGTATTCATCAAATGAAAAATGATAGAGGTCCTAAAAGTTAATTATGAGCATTTATGCAAAAGATGCTAAATGTTGTCATGACAACATTTTGCAAGATTGCAAATGTTGCATGCAACATAGACAATATTTTGATTCCTTTCGAAATGGATGAAGGAAATCAATTATAGTGGCCTGAAATGGTGGAGGAAGCATCTTAAGATACTCCAAGGCTCAATTTCCTGAGAGAGGTTGAATGTAATCAAGTTTTTGAATAACAATAGAGCTCTACAATTTTGTTTTCTGCAACAGTCAAAGTGTTTTAAGTTAATGAGTGTTCTGATGGATTGAACTGAAAAATCTAGTGTTGGATCTGTGTTGAGTAGGAATTTTTAAGATTTTTTCATTCAGTTATCAATTTTCTTAGAGTATATTAGATTGCTTTTGTAAATTGTCTAGGAACTAGCACAATTGCTGGGGTAAACAGAGTAGTTTTTAGTTTCATGGCTCCCCCATAGAATCCAACCATGGGAAACTTTTGGTTATGGATGAATATATTAGGGGAGCCTATGTAAGATGTAAATATGTTAGTAGGAGTCATGAGGATTAGAGTAGCTATTTTTAAAGTTATGCCCTATGCGAGTAATGCATGTCCGGCTAGGTGCATAACATAGAAGATTTGGGTGCCATTGTAAGGGTATGTTTTAGAAAAGAAAACTAAGTGTAGGTTTGGAAGTATTAGGGTATAATAGAACCCTATCTATGAGCTGAGGTCCTTACCAATCCATTTGGATATATTTCTAGATATAAATCAGATGATTGTAACCAATGCACTAAAATAGCCCTATTTGACCTATATTTCAAGAGAGTAGTGTATGGATGACTTAGAGATCTAAAACCTTGAAAATATATAATGCCTTGGAAAATGGTGTCTTAATCCTAAGTTTTTTTTAAGTATTTCTTGGGATTTTTAGGAAATAATCAAGAAAAACCCTCTGGTTAGGGCTACTTGGGCTACTAGGCCTAATAGGACCAAAGCAGTGTGAATTTGGAACTTGATTGTTTTGAGTTTGAAGACCCATTCAAATGGGATGGATAGGATATCAAAATGATGTATTAGTGATGAAAATATCCCTTGTAGCATTGGTGAACAAGTTTTGAGCAATTTGAGCTTGGAATCTCCTAAGAGAGTGTAGTGACAAGAAGCAATTTCAATGTTGGAAATCCTTCAAGGTTAAGCACAAGGGAACTAACTCATAGAATGGAGTTAGAATAGTATTAGGCTTGGAGACTTGAGAATATTAGGGTTCTAGAAGAGAAATAGGAATCCTAAGTAGACTAGGACAAGCAGAGTCCTAAGTTGAGCAAGTGAAAAACAAACCTTGGAGCACTTACATCACTTTCCATTGTTGAGATGACCTTGGCTGGAAACTTCAAACAAGATATCACATAAATTGGAACAGTTGAAAAGACTAATTTTATCATTAGTATTCATATTTCTTATGAGATCCACTTGCTTTTTTCCATGTAGAGGCATCCAACTGGCATTTGTTCACAATTTTCTCCCAATAGGTTGCTTTTTGTCTTCCTGCAAAAAGTGACATTCCCAGATAGTTGATAGGTAAGTTAGATATCTTGTATCCTAGAATATTTGTGATACACTTTTGAATTATCTTCTCGGTGTTAATGAAAAAGATCTCAGATTTATATTTGTCCATTCTTTATCTTGAGGCATCCTCATATAAATCCAATGTTTCTTTGATTGTTTTTGTTTCATGAACAGACGCTTCACCAAATAATGTGGTATCATCCGTGAATTGAGTGTGATTAATTGGGTCCAAATCATTGTGAATTTTAACTCCTTTAAATATTCTTGGTTCTCTCTTCTTCCTGATCATCCTACCTAAGACTTCTTCCATCAATACAAATAGGAAAGACAAAAGTGGGTCACCTTGTCTAAGACCATTGGTGGCTTTGAAAAAGCCATGAATAGTTCTGATAAAAAATCTAATATGATAAAACTAGAATAATTGAGAAGGTTAATTCTTGTTTGAATTTGATGGGGTTTCTCCTACTCCTTCCTAGTTAGAGACTACATCCTTGACTAAAAGTACAGATTAATAGAAAAAATAAATTGAGCTTCACTAAGAAACCAAGAATATGTGGGAATTGTGCAACAATTGAGTCTAGTAGATGGAAGAGAATTGATTTTGTTCATGATTAATGCAACCATCTGAACTTTATTGGGATCATTTAAAGTAATTTAATGACCCTACAATGCTTGTATGAGAAAGGCTACCTTCTCAAGATAATAATAGTATTCTAGTCATATTGGACTTTCAAAGTTAGTAAAGAAAATTCTTATGGGCTTTAGGCTAGCTGAAAAGAGGTTGTGTTCACCAAAACGGGTAGATCATTCCTTTGTGTTAAATTAGAACCGAAAAAGCATAGAATCAATATACAAAAACTTAAAATCACACAAGCACAAATTGCACAATTATTTATCTTGGGAAAACCCTCTACTAGAGGGTGAAAAACCCAACCACACCAAAAATGATCCTTTATTGAATGCACAAAATCTAAATACAACGTTCTCAGGCTCAATTAGAAATAAAGTCTAATAAAAGATTGTTAACTCTTAAAAATCTACAAAAGTATGTCTTTTAACAGATCGAGCGACACCTTCTCCGTATCTACAATATATATGAAACCTTATGTATCACACATATACTAAAAATATGATATTATTGACACAAATTGGCATATAATAAATTATTATATTATTTGACACAGTATAAGAACTTATTTATTAATAGACATAAATAGTTCCTATAAGGGTCGATAGAAAAGACCTCACTTCTTAAAACTGATCTTCTTGAGGAGCAGGTTGTAAAGGATACAAGTCATCTTCTGTATTAGATACATTGTGAGGATGGAGAAACCATCATGATCAAAAGTACAACTAAATAAATAGAAAACAATTGTACCCACATAAACAAAATGGACCAGACCTATAAAGATTCAATACAGGACACATTGATTAATAAAAATGAAAATGCACCGAATGTACAGTCCCCGTGATTTATTAAGAGAAAACATGCTAAGGCGGGATAAAATGCCCTAGAAAATAAATGCTACAACTTAGTCAAAAAGCCATAGGATCTTTTTCTCAGAAAAAATAGAATCTCTGCAAATAATATAGAGTATACCTCTACCTACTAAACAAAAGTTCCATATTTTTAACCTCTTTTTCTTACAAGTCCTCGGAGTCGACATGATTGTAGAATTATTACAATTAGTTATAATCGATCGACGTGTCAAAAAATCCAACATGGATCACTCAATTTCCTATGTTGCGAGCAAGTGTGATCTTCCGATTGGTTAATCACAACATGCCTGCTAGATAGGCTTGAAAAGAATAAATCATGGTGGCTTGATCAAGGATGACCATGATTCCACATACCAACTAAAAAATGTGCTTGGGAAAATTGTTTAAAATGTAATTGTTCATGGGAATCTTCACGCGAGAGGATGTTCCTTGAATATGCATTGGCGACTTATGTAGAGCGTGGGTGCCCAGGAGGGACACGTGGTGTGTTGGTAGAACTTGGAGGGAAGGCATCCTTTGTAGAGCAGTTTAAAACCCTGACGGGTTGACACATTTTAGTCCTCATTGGGAAAATTTGTGATTGTGAACGTGCCCCACAAGTGTATATGGCCAAAGTATGAACACTGGAGGTATTAAAGTCGATGATGTAGGAGTCTACACTATTTAAGAATTAGTTTTCTATAAGCCATTAGTTAAGGCTCATGTATTTGCTTCATAGTTATCAAGGAAACTGTTTGTTCTCTTACACATGTTCAACATTACTGCTTCTTTTGATTCTAATTGTAAACATACATATTGGTGGTCATAGGTTCACAAATAAATCCATAATAATACAATGACATAGTGAGGATTTGAATGTTAGTGGTAACGTCACCAATAAAGTGTTTCAACCGCTTGCTAAATGAATTATCCCTAACATAAATATAATTATAATAATATAATTAATATTACATAAATATAATTATAATAATATAATTTTAAAATAATTATAATTTAAAATCATAGTAATTAATAATTTATTAACTAAATAAATTTATTATTTTCAATAAAAAATTTATATTTTTAAAAAGTGGATATAATATTTATTTGAGATATAAAAGGCTAAAGTCGAGAGATAATTTGTGAATTAATTTAAAATTAAAATATAATTTAATTAACTAAATAAATGTTCTGACACAGTATGGGGGTTAGCTTTTCTCCTTGACTTCCTGACATGTTAAGGGTTCTCAAACTCCCCGACTTCCCAACAAGTCAATGTGTCAGACCATTTCTCGAACATCCAAAACATAGTGCGGAAGTTAGCTTTTTTCCTGACTTCCCAACATGGTGAGTAGTCGGGCCATTTCCCAAACATCCAAATAAATTACAAATAAGTATGGGAGTTAGTTTTTCTCGTTGACTTCCTGACATGTCAACAGTTCCTAGACTCGCCAATTTCTGAACATGTCAGGGAGTCAGGCCATTCTCGAACATCCAAAATGTGGTATAGGAATAAGGTTTTCTCTCTGAATTCCTAACATGTTAGGGAGGTGGACCATTTCCTGAACATCCAAAACATGGTATGGGACTAAGATTTTCTAGATGAGCTCTCAACATGTCTTGGGTTCCCAATCTCCCCAACTTCTCGAGTTGTCGAGGTGTTGAGCCATTTCCTGAACACCCAAAATACACACGCAGTATGGAAGTTATATTTTCTCCCTAACTTTGTGACATGTCATGGTTCCCAAACTCCCTGACTTCATATCATGTCAAGATGTTGGGCCATTTCCTTAACACCTAAATCAAATATAACCATAGTGAGGGATTTAGCATTATCCCCTACATCCTAACATGTCTTGGGTTCCAAACTCCTTGACTTCCTAACATGTCGGGGTGTCGGTCCATTTCCCAAACATCCAAATCAAATAGAGATAGTATGAGAGTTAACTTTTCTCCGTGGCTCCCTAGCATGTTGTGGGTTCCCCAAACTCCTAGACTTGACTCCACAACTACATTTTCTTCTTAAATATTACTGAAGTTGTTGTGTTTGTTTCAACACGTTAAGCTCCTACAGGATCTACTCACAAGATGATAACACTTGATCACAAATATGTGCACAAAATAAAGCAGTGAAGAGTCTCTAAGAATTAAGTGAATACAATTGGCGTCGGTAAAACCAAACACCACATCCTTTCTAGTATCTGATTTGCTTTCATCAATGTTGGGGCTTTGAAACAAGGGATGAACATTCATCAAAGCATCAATATTTTTAATCAAATATTATAATGTTGACTTCCCTAAAGGATTCTCCTAGATCGCTAACAATTAGTCAATGCCTATTTTTTCTATCCACTACCCATTTGCTCTTATGTTTGCTAACTCATTCGCTTTCTTTTTTCCTTCACTATATATGCGAGCTATATTGACTTCATCAAAATGTCCTAGAAGTTCTATCACTCTTCCCAGTTTGGAGTTTAATTTTCAATTTGGAGTCCTTTTAGTTGGAATTAAATTTACTATTAATTGTGAATTCCCTTCTATAGCCAAATTTTCTATTCCTAGGTCTTTAAACATGAGTAGCCTACTTCCAATGCTTCCATTTCTACTATATTATTCATTTATACTCCAATAGGTTTTTCTATCTTGACACATACATCTCCGTCCTGCTGATGAACAATACATCATATTTCTTTTGTTCCTAGATTACCCCTCGAAGCTCCATCAAAGTTCAATTGATGCCAACCAAACTCTAGTTAATCGATTCTAATATAATTTGTTGTCTTGGAATATTCTCCTATTCCTTTCTTTCCATATTTCCTAGGTCAAGATCGAAGGGGAAATCATCCATATAACTCTATAGAGGATTTTTTGACAAATTCTTGGTCATCCTATCATAATATCATTGAGGTTGTTTGGTAGGGTTGTTTTCCAACCTAGTTTGTTTCATAACCATTGTCAACATTCATTAGTGTAAGGACATCTAACCATCATATGCTCTATTGTTTCTTCCTCTGCTTCACATAGAAGACATGTAGAGGGGCCCTCAAAGACAAGCTTCTTGAACCATTATGTTGTCAAAAATCTATTTTACATTGATGCCCATAAGAACATCCCAAGTTTGGGAATTCATAATTTATCTCAACACATGTGAATGAGTAACTTTATCTTCTCCCAGTTTTGATTTGTGACTATGGATGCATATCCTTCCCTTACATTGTATTCACCTGTCCTGCCACCTATCCATATGAGTTTATTTTTACCTTTTTCATGTTATTTTCCTTTCTGCTAATGTGTTTTATATCTTTCTATTTTCAACCCTTGATAAAGGAACACCCTCAAAGATTTCAATTTCCATCACAAGGTTGGGTATCCACTAGGAATTTCTAAGTAATCTCTGACATATTTACCTCAGTGTTCCTGTAAAATCTCTTTAGATGTCTAAACATTAGGATTGACATCCAAGGTCTCGTATCCCCTTGAAGAATGACTCCACAATAAGGCTCTTTTATTGTCTACAATGTCCTAGTAAATCCTATGTAATATCACCTCTTTTCTTTCTAATAAAAATTCCAGATGCTAGTTCCTCTCAGTGGATTAGTTGTTCTAAATATGCAGTCTGGACTAGCATTTTCCAAATATTTCCTTTGGAGGATTTTGACCCATTTACTCTTTGGTTCTTTATATAGTTTCCATACCAGTTTGGCTCGTAATGCCTTTCTCTTCTAATGAAGGTTTTTTAATCCTGTATCATCTTAAAATGGAAGAACTTCCATTTTTGTAGGTTTAGCACCCTCATTTAGTACACTTGCATATTATATTTTCATTTTAGGATGCATCTACACTTAATTCTCCATTTCTAGATGAAACTAGGGTTAGGATCATACAGATACTCCTTAATTTCCTTCTTTGTGGCTTTATTTTTAGGTAGAACCTATGTATTGGCTCTCCTAATCTTCATTATACCTCCTCTATGGCCTCTGTGCCTCTCCCCATAACTCTGGTGTGTTTTCTCACCTTCCTAGGTCCCCGACTGACCTGGGAATCTTGCAAATTTCTCAAGGTGACCTGCCTGAAACCTTAGGTCACTGTTGAATTTGATTCTGACCTAGGTCAGAATCAAGGTTGACCTTGACCTAGGTCAAGGTCAAGGTCTATTTTGACTTTTATCGGGTGTTGGTCCCCGCTTTTAGATTCAGAGCTTATCGGGGTTCTAAACTTAAAAATAGGTCCCCGGATTAGGGTGAATAAGTGTTTTCTTTGATATTTGAATTAATACATCCCCTCCTTGGTTGGTGATTGTAATTGGCCCATAATTCAAGGAAATTTTTGAATTTGGGTCCCTTGCATTGCCCTAGGAGGTCTATATTGGTATCTCTATATTTTTGCCTTCATTTCTTCATGAAATGAAATCGTGAGATGACATGATGCAATTATGATTATGACATAATGATGATGCAAGAATGCAAGAGGATGATATAGAAGGACAAGATATGATGATGACTTAATACATACAAACATTTTGTGGACAAGCTATTGTGGATCTTCCTTGGAGCAAGAAAGAGTTCTTCCTTCCTTCTTCTTGGATATACCATTTTCAACATTCAAGCATTCAAAAGATACTATCATGGGGTAGAAACTATAGATTGTGATTTTGGTAGGAATACTTTAGCCTTGGGGGCTTGGTATGCTTTCTTTATCATATTCAAATCTATGCATTGCTTTCTCATTTTCAATTCATGTTAGGGTTTTAATCTAGAGGATTAGATTTTGGCATTCTACATTCAAAGCTCTTTCTAAGAGAAACACACACATGCATTCTATTAAATTTGGTTATTCGTGGAGGTGGAAACCACGAAAATGGGGGTTTGACTAAGGCAAAACCCTATATAGCCACCCCAAAACCCCTTTTCGGATATTTGCAGGTGCTATTTTGGGAGTTGTAGGTTGGAATCAGACATTCTGTTTTGAGTCAAAATCGACATTTTGTTCTGGGTTTGAATTAGAGGTTGATTCTACCCTAAGTCAGAATCAGAAATTCTGGGTCAAAGGTGACATTGACTTGAGGGTCAAAATCAAAACTGAGCCATATCGGAAAAAGATTTATGGGTTTTGTTTGTCTCTGCATTTTTGTTCTAGATCCGGTTACAGATTTTCCAGAAACTCGACACATGCATCATAAAAGGGGTATTTTCATATCTGCTATGATGTGAGGTAGGTATTTTACTCCATTATTCTTTGCAAGTATTTCCAGCTTTACATTCATTATCATAAAAATTAAATGTAAATGGTTGAATATGGCATAGGGTCTCTTTTATATGCAAATATCCATTATTAAAACTCTTTTTAAGAAGACCATCCAAATTTACCCTTTACATTTTGGTGAACCTGCGATATACAACTCTTTATTTTTGGTGTTAGATTTACATTTTATAATAGATCTTGCATGAATATAGAAGTAGATTTCTTTTATTCTCTTGCATTTATATTTCAAAAATATATTAAAAAACAATATTAAATTTCTTTAAAAACACAAAAACATTTACATGCTTGTAACTTTATTTTGTGTTCAACATGTATGACTTTTGTTTTGAATACTTTGATGAGGCTTTTATTGCACAAGAGGATATATCCCTTAATGAGGTACATGGAAGTGAGAATGAAAATGGTTCTAATGAGATCTCCATGGATTATATTCCTATTTCATCCTCCTCCATAACCTCTCCAATTGACCTTTACCACAGGGGGTGTGCATGGTTACCTTCATGTTCCACTATTTGCAAAATCGATGCATCTAGAATGTTATTCCCTAAACCTTTGATGATGGTAAAAGGATGTCCTCGAATAACTATTAAGGTTAAACCTAGAGATCCTTTGGATTTATTTGATAACACGGATTCCATTTCACATGCTTATCACACATGAAATAATCCTCAACCTTCTGGTCCAGCTTCTTTACCTCCTTCTAAACCCACGCTTCCTCAAGCACCTAGGTTACCTTCTCCCTTTAAGGAGTATGACTTAGTTGAGAAATTACGCGCTACTCCAGCTAAGATATCTTTATGGGAATTGCTTCAAACTTCTCCTACACATCATGAGGCTTTGCAAAAAGCTTTATCTACTCTTCCTACTCCACCTCCTAACCAAGAGAATATCACTTCATTATTGGATTGCATGCATACTAGGCCTTATGTACCTCCTATTGTGTTTTTTGATGATGATTTACCTTCTGTTGAGGTGCATAATCAATATGATGCTCTTATGGTTTCTCTTTCTATTAATCAGAGCATCATTCATAGAACATTAATTGACAATGGATCTGGCTTAATTTTTTTAGCATGGATATGCTTAAGGAAATTAAGGTTGATCTTACAACTATTCAACCAGATAATATCCCTATTTGTGGATTTGATAATATTGCAAAGGAAAATTTTGGCATTATTACGATACCTATTAAGGTTGGTCCAGTTCTTCTCAATATACCTATTCATGTTATGCCTGGACCTCTCAATTATAACCTTTTGTTAGGAAGACATTGGTTACATACTATGCATGCGGTTCCTTCAACTCTTCATCATAAGGTTAGGTTCATTTATAACAATCTGATGTATACACTACATGCGGATGATGCGCCGAATCCTTGGCTAAATGTGGAATATGCTAAGGTTTTTGAACCTATAAAACCAAGTAAGGAGCCTGAGAAACCACCTGAAGTTAAACAAGTTGAAGCTCCACCTTATTCTTTGACTGGAGATGATTGGGGAACATTGACTTTTAATCCTTCTTTTATGGGAGAATATAAAGTTTTAGATTTAGAGTTTATGAAAGAACAAAGTGGGTTTGAAAAATAAGTTTTTACTCCTTCTCCACTTTCTGAGGAATTAAAAAGTAACTTTGTTGCTACTCCACTTGAAGAAACAATTGTGACAATAAAACCAGATTGCTATGACATTGTGACATATTCCACTCCTTTAACTCAATCTGATATGGCCAATAGATATGGTTCTAGTTATCATCTACTCAAGAAATCAGGATTCAATGGGAAAGGATGTGGTAAATATGAGCAAGGTATACAAGTGTCTTTGGACAATGAAGTTTATGATTATACTTATGGGTTAGGATTCAACCCTTATAAATAACCATCAGCTTTTCCTCTTAATGTTAATCATATATGTGGTGGACATTTGAAGTTGGTCAATCTGCTTCTCCTTGACATGGATCAAAAACCTAGTTTGGATATTTTTCCTGAGGATAAAGCCCTAGCCGATTTTTTAGGGGCTTATCAAGATCTACCTACGTTTCATCATAAAAGAAGAAAGCCCTATTGTCTGAATAATGAAGCCTATTTTGGAGAACATGATGAACAAGATAGTTCTCCTTTGCTAATGGATTCTCCCATGAAAAGTAATTTATTAATAAATGATACTATTGAAGATCGAGTGAATGTGAATGAATCTGAAAAAACAATCAAAATTGGGAAATGTTTGAATCAAGATGAATATGATTAGTTGGTTTCCCTCTTACTTGAATATAAGGATATATTTGCTTGGACATATTCGGATATGTTGGGTATAGATCCTAAGATTGTTACTCACAATATTGTTCTCAAACCTAATGCTAAACTTGTAAATAGAAAATCCGAAAGATGAATCTAGGTATTTCCTTATTAGTTAAAGCCAAAATTGAAAAATTATTAGGTGCTGGGTTCATCTACTCTATTGATTATTCTGAATGGATTTCTAATATTGTGGCCATTTTAAAGGAGAAAATAAGATAAGAATGTGCACTGACTTTTGATATTTAAATAAGGCATCCTTAAAAGATGATTTCACATTACCTAATATTGATATGATTGTGGATTCAACAACGGGTTATGCTTTATTGTCTTTTATGGATGGTTTTCGGGTTATAATCAAATATTTATCCCTATTTAAGATCAACTTAAGACCACATTTATAACACCTTGGGGAACATTTTTTTGGGTCATGATGCCCTTTGGATTAAGAAATGCAGGAGCAACTTATCAATGCGCTATGACTTTGATTTTTCATGATTACATTCTGTAGACACCCTAAAATGGACAGGCTTGCAACTTTACATTAAAACCCTAATTTTCATCTATTAATTAATGGTTTCTTAATCATTAATTAATCATCTTTTTTCTTCTAATTTCATCTTTCTCAAATC
>MU227297.1:519718-539030 GCA_018584345.1 Thuja plicata
AACTCCATCTCCTCTTAACCAAATAAAGAGGTGGAGTTTACTGTGGATCTCTCCTGTTCCTTTTGATCACAACCGTTCATCTCCCCATCTCTGGGATTGATCTCAACCACTCATTTCATCAACAATTGCTATATAATGGACCCTTCATAACCATTTGGAGGATCCAGGATTTCAAGTATACAAGCGCCCTTACTCTGTCACCATTCAGGCCATCCTGCGATCACACACACTTTGCAATTATCAACATCTCGACGCTTCTCAAGTCATAGACGCTGCCCAGCCAATACTGAGCATCTAGAACAACGTTTCGGAAGGAGTAGAGAGAGATAATAGAAGCTTCAAGCTTCGAAGGGTTTGCATTCGTTTGTCTTCCTTTTTGTTGTTTGTACATTTTATTGCTTACGTTTCCATCATTCGTTTAGTAGTTATTGCGTAATAGATTTGCATGCACTTGTGAACCTTGGCTACTAACCCCAGCCCTTGGAAAGCTATGGGAAACCGGAGAGAGAGGCGTACACATTCATAATATTCTGGAAGATTATGTGGATGATATCTTGGCAAAATATATACAAAGAGAGTATCATGTGTTTATTTTATGGCAAATATTTGAAAGAATTAGGAGTTATAATATGATATTGAATCCTAAGAAATGTGCCTTTGGATTTGATTCTGGTAAATTATTAGGATTTATAACCTCTAAGCGAGGCATAGAGGTTGATATTGAAAAGATTGATGCTATTATTAACATGCCTCCTCCTAAGAATATTTCTCAATTACGCAGTTTACAAGGAAAAATGCAATCCATTTGTTTCTTTGTTTCTAACTTAGCTGATAGAACTATTCTTTTCACTTCCTTGCTTAGAAAAGATACCACTTTTTCTTGGAATAAGGAATGTAAACAATCCTTTGAGAAATTTAAAGAGCATCTTGCTAATCCTCCTATTTTGCAACCCGCTAAATTTAATAAACCCTTCTATCTATATACTTATGCTACTTCAAAGGTTGTAAGTGCGTTGTTGGCTCAACATGATAGTGAAGGTAAGGAAAGACTGGTGTACTACATTAGTCGCACTTTACTTGACTATGAAACAAGATATACCGAATTGGAAAGACAATGCTTGGCTTTATTTTATGCTTTTAAAAAACTCAAACATTACCTATTGAATGTTGAGGTCAATGTGATTATTAAATTAGATCCTCTAAAACCTCTTTTCTCAAAGACTGATCTCTCTGGCCGTCTGGCAAAGTGGGTGATGTTACTTATGAAATTCGATCTTAATTTCATTCTTCAAAAGTCAATTAAATGACAAGATTTAACTGATTATTTAGCTGAAGCTCCTTGTCCTCATTCTGATACGAGCGTTACCTCAATAGAATTCCCTGATGAGAACATTCTAGCTACTAAGCAAGAGGATGTTTGAGAATTATATTTTGATGGTTCTCGATGTAAGATAGGTTCTAGTGTATGCATTATCTTGGTCCCTCCTACAAACAAACTGATCCCTATGTCGTATAAATTGACCTTTCCTTGTACTAACAATATTGCGAAGTATGAAGCTCTTATAGCTGGTTTAGGAGAAACTTCATCCCTTCATATTAAAAACTTGGAAATCTACAGGGATTCACAATTGATTATCGAACAAATCAAAGGAGGTTATCAGACTAAGAACAATAAAATGACGCAATATAGAGATTTGGCTCTTGATATTCTTTCACAATTCTCTTCTTATACGATTCAGACTTTACCTAGGAAAGATAATTGACATGTAGACGCCATGGCAAGCGCAGCTTCTTTGGTTTGTCTCAAGAATAATTTTGAAGACTTTTAATTTACTATACATACTCTTAAACACCCTACAATTTCTAATAAGGTTACTGCTGATTGTCTTAACTTGCATTTAGATAAATGGTATTCACGTATCTTTCATCTTTTGAAAGATAATACTTTTCTGGAATCAACAACAAGGAACATGCGTAATCATATTAGGAAGCTGGTAGCACGTTATATCATTTTGGGAGATACACTTTAAAAACATTCTTATAATGGTTTGCTATTAAGATGTCTTGGTAGAACCAAAATTCGGATAGCTTTAACAGAAGCTCATTTTGGTTCTTGTGGGGGACATTTTGGTGGGAAGTCTTTAGTTAATAAACTTCTTAAAATAGGATATTATCGGAAAACTATGGAACAAGATTATTTTATGTTTGTTAAGAAGTGTCCTCAGTGTCAGCAATATGGTAATTTAATTCATGCTCCTGCTCGTGATGTTCGTAATCAAGTTGCTCCATGGCTTTTTAGTATTTGGGGTTTTGATCTTATTGGAAAAATATTACCGACTTCTTCTCAAGGACATACATACATTCTGATAGCTACCGATTACTTTAAAAAGTGGGTGGAAGCTATTCCTCTTTATTCTACTACTACATATGTTATTTATGATTTCATCCTTAATCATATTATAGCATGATTTGGTATTCCTTCAATGATAGTTTCAGATAATGACACTTATTTCAAGAATAAAGAAGTCACAAAATTCTTGGAGAAATATCGTATTCAGCATAGATTTTCTACTCCCTACTACCCTCAATCTAATGGTCAAGCTGAAGCATCAAATAAAGTTATTGAACAAATCTTAAGGAAAATAGTTAATAAGCATGTGAAAGATTGGCATACCCAACTTACCTATGCTTTATGGGCTTATATAACTAGTGTTTGTATTGCCATAGGTACTTATCATTATAATCTTGTTTATGGTATTGATGCTATTATGCCCTTAGAATTATAAATACCTTCTTTGTGTGTTTCATTTCATGGGATAATTGACAAGGATACTTTTTGGGAACAACGATTACAGGAATTAGAAATGTTGGATGAACAATGAATAAATGCTTTGGAGCATATAAAGGCTTATCATAAATCACTTCAGAAACAATATAATCATAAGGTGATTGAACGGTCATTCTCGGTAGGTGATTTAGTCTTGTATGAGAATCAAGGAATGTGAATGCTTTACCTGGTGAAAAAGAGAAGTTTATCCCTAATTGGCTTGGACCTTTCGTAGTAATTGAGGACTTTACTTTAGGTGCTTATAATATTGCTGATATGAATGGTGTCCCTCTTAAGGAACCTATTAATATTATGCATCTCAAATGTTATTATCCCTAATGCATCCTTCTTTCTTTGTGTATTTATGTATTCCTTATAGAATAGTTATGTTTGTTTCATAGGTTATGTGATTTGAATACATTCATACATAATTTCGTTATTTATTTCTGTTAAGTTTTGTGTATTGGTGAAAAGTATAGTAATCAATCATAGAACTAACTGGGCAAAGAAAATTTTTCATATATAAACTTCTATGAGTTTGGTACATATATGGCACATGTGCCCTGTCTATCAATCTCTATCTCTATGCTCTGAGTTTCAGTGGCTCCCGGCTCTCTTTGGTCTATAATCCGAGGCTGAGGATCTTGGTACAATAGTCTGTGTGTGGCTCCTCGACATTATTATCTCATAGTTCATTCTTGGGCTCTCTGGAGGTCAGCCATCAATTTCCCTTCTGTCTCTCTGCATAACCTTAGCTCTTGCTGGATGCACAAAAAAACATCCACGTGTCTACCGGGATCCCTTTGTCCAATAAGGGACTCTCACTCGCTAGCTGGCAGTCAATAGGATATACATGTATCCTTTAGGACCTCAGATACAAATCTCCTCCACTCCACTATGCTAGCTGCAACATTCAAACATATTTATCTTTTAGTACTTCCTCTAGAAAAAAACATCTACTTAAAATATTCCAATATAATCCATATTTCATACCTGGATCTCCCTCCTGGGCATCACCAAAGGATCTAGATGGTGGGGGCATGGAGTGAATACCCTCTCCTCACTCGTTGTGTATGGGTCTAGGTGTCTTTGTATGAGTGCAGGGAGGTCGTCGTGATCTCAATGGTATAACATAGACAACACGATCATCTACACATGTACTATCACATGGGGGAATCTCCTCCACTCTTGCCCCTGCCCCCTCTACTTCTCTAAACTCTAAACTCTTCTCTTCTCTCTCCTCCTCCATAGGACCTCACCCAGAGATGGGCTCCTCCTTGTCTCTCTGATCCTCCTCCTCCTCCGCTGGTATGTCACCACCTCGGTGTGTCCTCTCTGAAAGACTTGGATCACTTGTGGGATAGTCATTAGCGAAGATGGGGTGGGTTCCCTGTAGACTCCAATATCTGATATACTCTCTACTGATGCCTAAATATGATACATCAAGAGCTACCTATGTATCCTTGGTCTCATCTATCTTGCTATCTACAATATCCGCTACTATAGGTCAGCGTATAGCGTCGGGTCTCAGATAGTATCTAGTAGGGTATACATACTGAGGTACTATTTGGGGGACCCCCTGTGTTAGACCAAATTGTCTCATCACTCTATCATAGTAATATGGCATCACTGCATGACTGGTAGGACCCTCTAGCAGCTTGCGCTGCTGTGAGTATCTTAGCTGGTGTTGAGTATCTGGTCGTTCTGTCATTCTATAGTATGGTCTCCATATCACATCAACACCTGGTATACGATCGAGGCATACCCTCCAAAAGAGAATATCCCCGTACTGCCAGACATCTGCTAGTGGATAGGCAAAGGCTCTCGATGTGCTTGCATCTACTGTCACTAGAACATCCTATGTTTGTGTACATGTGTAATGCTCAAATATCAGAACCTGTAGCAAGGTGCATACTGTGAGACTCTCCCACTAGTATCTCACTAACTGACACAACTCATGGTAGAGATGGGATAACATGTTGCGTCCCCATGAGAAGGAAATCTTGTCTCTCTCCATCCTGTGTATGAGATGGGTGAATGGTGCTAAGAAGACTATACCCTTTGTGTTGGGTACTACAACCAAAGAGAGTATACATAGCATCACCCTCTGTACCAGAGGTGTCAATCCTACTAGTATGGCTAATAGAGTGATCTAATCAGCTCTAGTCCTCATCTATTGTACTCATCCTAAACAATACTCCCCATTTGAGATAACCTTGGTAGGACCCTGTTGCGCTCTTATTCTGACAGGATCGCCTCAGACAGGAAGTCATAGGATCCTATACACATCCTCTAGTGTGACTGTGATCTCTCCTGAGGGAAGATGGAAGGAACAAGTATCCTCATCCCACCTCTCTATTAGGGCTGATATCATGGATTGATGGAACCTCATATGTGGTAGGACTGCTACCCATTATAGTCCTGCATCTCTCAATAGTTGTATCTCATCCTGCTCTAGCTTAGACAAGTTCTCTCTGATAGCCAGTAATAGCCCTCCGAAGGAGTGCTCTCGGAGACGGACAAGATCTTGTCAGCATAAACAACATCATATCAATACTATATCATCAGGAAACTATAATACCCACTTGACCAGGTCAAGGTTGACCTTGTTGGGTCAAGGTTGACCTTTTTGGGTCAAGGTCGACCTTTTTGGCTCAGGGTCGACCTTTTTGGCTCAGGGTCGACCTTATCTTCGGAAAGGATGAGACCTTCCCAGTTATGGTCGACCTTAAAGGGTCAAGGTTGACATAAATGGGTCAGGGTTGACCTTTTTGGGTCAAGGTCGACCTTACCTATGAAAACATGAATTTTCCAATCAGAAATATCAAAACAAATAACTTACCTTAGGAAGTGGTTGCCCGCTGGCCAGGGGCTCTCTCAGGATCTCCATGCGGCTCACTCGAAGTTTTTCTCTCTTCAAAATTTTGCTTCTTTTCCTAAACTTTGCAAATGGTAAGACTGAGAAGGTAAGTGTTTTTTTCTCTTATTTATAGCTACAAATTAGGGTTTTATTAGCATTTTTTTTAATTTACTTAGGTCAAATTCAAATTTCCCTTTATATGCATTTAGATAGACATTCACTCTTTTCATTATAAATGGAGTTTGGTAGCTCCATTTTCAATGTCGTTAGTGGTGTTGGAATCATGATTTAGATACCTAATCTCTTGAATTAGCTTAGGAAGGTTTGGAATCCTTCTAACTGGTTTAGGAAAAGACTTTTCAATAAAATGCATATCTAGTGTATAAATCTAACCTTATCACCTTGTTTCACCTTTCAGAATTAGTAAGCCGAAACAAGGGGCATAAGGGGCTCTATGCACTTCTCAAATTAATCCTAGTAAGTCTTATGTGCTCTATGGATTTTTATTAACCTTGTGTGATGTAGGTTGCGGGTACTAATGGTTTCTTGCAGGATCTCCACGTCAAGGTCGAGGTTAATTTTGACCTCTGCCGGGTGTTGGTCCCTGCTTTCAGATCCGTAGCTTATCAGGGTTCTAAACTTAAAAATAGGTCCCCGAGTCTAGGTGTAGAAGTGTTTTCTCCGATATTCAAATTAATACATCCACTCCTTGGTTGGTGATTGTAATTGGACAATAATTCAAGGCAAAATTTGAATTTGGGTCCCTTGCATTGCCCTAAGAGGTCTATATTGAGATATCTATATAAACACTTTCTTTTGCCTTCATTTCTTCATGAAACGAAATCATGAGATGACATGATGAAATTATGATTATGATATGATGATGATGATATAGAAGGACAATATATGATGACGCCTTAATACATACAAGCATTTTGTGGACAAGCTATTGTGGATCTTCCTTGGAGCAAGAAAGGGTTCTTCCTTCCTTCCTTCTTCTTGGATCTACCATTTTCAACATTCAAGAATTCAAAAGATACTATCATGGGGTAGCAACCAAGAATTGTGAGTTTGGTAGGAATACTTTAGCCTTGGGGGCTTGGTATGCTTTCTTTATCATATTCAAATTTGTGCATTGTTTTCTTATTTTCAATTCATGTTAGGGTTTTAATCTAGAGGATTAGATCTTGGCATTATACATTCAAAGCTCTTTATAAGAGCAACACACACATACATTCTATTACATTTGGCTATTCATGGAGGTAGAAACCACCAAAACAGGGGTTTGACTAAGGCAAAACCCTATATAGCCACCCCAAAACCCCTTTTCAGATATTTACAGGTGATGTTTCGAGAGTTGCAGGTCGGAATCAAACATTCTATTTTGAGTTAAAATTGACATTCTATTATGGGTCAAAATTGGAGGTTGATTCTGCCCTAGGTTGGAATCGGAAATTCTGGGTCAAAGGTGACATTGACTTGAGGGTCAAAATCAAAACTGAGCCAGATCAAAAAAAGATTTCTGGGTTTTGTTTGTCTCTGTGTTTCTGTTCTAGATCTGGTTGCATATTTTCCAGAAACTCAACATAGGCATTAGAAAAAGGGTATTTTCATATTTGCTATGATGTGATGTAGGTATTTTACTCCATTATTCTTTGCAAGTATTTACAGCTTTACATTCCTTATCATAAAAATTAAATGTAAATAATTGAATATGGCATAGGGTCCCTTTTATATGCAAATATCCATTATTAAAACTATATTTAAGAAGACCATCCAAATTTACCCTTTACAAATCCTATACCACTTGCCCAACTAATAAGTTCTAACTTTTTAAGCCAAAGCCAAAAGGTGGGAGATTATTGGACTACAACGACAAGTAGACACTTATGATCAAGTGACATAATAATGATGTGTCAGCACTGCTCGAGATATGATTAGGAACATGCCTGGGATGTGATCGAAAGAAATGCAGTTATGGCAACTTGGGGAAAATAATCGAAATGACAGCTCCTTTTCAATGAATGATACAATTGAAATGTGCAGGGGGTGACGTGAGGGTAACTTCACCCTTACACCTACCCTTTTTGAAGTTTTAAATTCTCTCTTTTGGATGCCTTCACAAGTGTTTATCTGAAAAGAGAAATAATTCTCTAGCGAAGGTTAATATCATGGAGGCAACGATTGTTGTGCGGACCCTTAAACAATAGAAATCTTTTGAGGGGCCAACAAGCAAGGCTAGGATAATGGGTCTACTGAATGTGAAAGATGATAAGATAGTAGAGGTTGTATTGGAGGTGTTAGGAACCCAGTTTCAACAGCGCCAGGCAAAACAACATTCAAATGTGGATATAATTTCACTGGTCATAGCTTGCACCCTCCAACTTGGAGAAGCGGAAATGGAGGTTAAGAGGATAATTGAATTCCTTTTTGACAAGGAATTACTACTAGGTTTGGACTCCCTCCTGGAGTGGGCGAACTCGGGAGTGGGTTTTGATTACAGTGAATGCTATGAAGATCGAAATGATGGAATGAAATATGGTAGATTCCCTTTCCTCTGGTGGCAGGGAAAAGTGGACGAAGCTACCTACCAGCGGAATGTGCACGAAAAATGGAGGCAACTCAAGGCCTTGGAAGAAGATGCTCGAGCCCGTGAAGAAGAAAGAATTTGTGCAGTGTTCATGGAAGTGTCGAGACTTAGGAGAGGTCTATGATAAAGGCAAAGGATTGATGGTGTTGATGGAAACCCACTCTAAAGGGATTTTCTCTCCTATTTTGTTTTCTCTTATAGTGTTAAGGTTGATATTTTACTAAATGCACCCACAATATCTCTGCTCATTGTAAACTTTAGTTTTGATCAATAGAGTGGCTCGACTTAAGTTTTTTTGCACCCTCTGTTAATATTTTTCGAAGACATATCTCAAATATTGTTGTTTTTAGCCTCCTTATCATAACTGCATATAGTCTAAGTTTAGAAGTTGATCCTTTCATGGCCATCACTAGGTAGACATGGCATTTTTTTAATTTGCATATAATATGCTTATATCTCTCTCTAGATATAGAGTTCTCAAAATGTAATACTTTAAACATATTAATAAAATACCCTGTTATAGACCAAAAAAAAAGTTCTAACTTTTTATTCTCAGAAACCCCTTTCCAGAAAAAGGTTCTCATTTTCTTATCTAGTTTAGCTTTTGCCTCTTTAGAGAGTGAGAGGAAGTACATTTGATATGTGGGAATTGATGTTAGCACTACTTGCAGCATGACCATCCTTTCGACATTTTATAACCACTTACCTTTCCAGGAATCCATCTTTAATTCCATACTTTCATCTATGGGATCCCAAATATTGTAAAACTGATTCCTTTGCTCAGGGGTATACCTAAATATTTTCTAGGTAAGGTCCCTTTCTTAAAACCCAAAATGTTACATATTTTTGTTTCTTCTCTCTTGTGTGTGTTGAAAAGGAAAATTTTAGATTTATTCTCATTAACCATTTGTCCTAAGGCTTTTGTGTATATTTTTAGTATCTTTGTGTAGTTTTCTACCTCCTTGTTTTTTATTATGGAAAAAGGGTTTTGAAGGGACCTAAAACCCTTTTTACAAAAGATTCTTATATAAAATCATATATAACATATAAGCTCCATAGACTAAACTAAGACAAAACAGGCTGCAAGAGATAACACAAATAAGATCCCAACCAAAGACCAACAGAAAACACAAAAGACAACAAATAAACCTAAAACCAGAGAAGAGGAGCACCAAATATGCCAAGTTCTTAAGGGTTTCTACCACCTCATATTCCAATTGTCTCTTATTCAAAGTCGCTTTCTTCGGTTCTTGTAGGTCAAGAGAGGGATTCTAGGCCTTTTTCTTTATATTTTCCCTAGTTCTCTCGGTAGGACTAGACTCCCCCTGTCCTTTCTAATTATCAAGATCTAGGTCCATGACTACCTTTTCATGCTACACTTTATCCAAATTATCCACCACGATCTTCACCATTTCAACAATGTTCTTTATAATTCCGTGACTTTCAGTCATGATAGTTTGGAGGGAGGCTTGGATTTTCTTGGCATATTCTTCAATCTTGGAAAGCCTTTCCCCATAGTTTTCTTCAACTTCTCGATAGTATCTAAGGTTTTATTGGGGTATTCTACAACCAAATTCTGCTCAGTCTCTATCTAGTGAACATAGCCTGCTTGCTGACAGATACCAATAGAATCCTCTCCAATAGTCTTACTAGGCATAGGAGACTCTATCAACTCCATGTTACTGCTCGTGGCTCTTTTTTTAACTTTTAGCTCCTTCAATTCATGAAATACCCATTTGAATGTGTTGAAGGAATCTATTGCTTATCTCTTTCCATCCCTAAAAAATTAGACAATTGCTTGTGATCCACACCTAAAAGATCAACATTAAGGTTCCAAGGAGACTTAGCACCGACCTCACCCACATCCCCTGAGATATGCTTGCTAGTGTATGCGGGATTGAAATTTGTTTCACCTCTCTCGATTACAAGGGGTTAGTAGCACCAATTTGCAATGGGGGTTAAAAAATAGAAGATACTACTTATAATGAAACTATGAATCAATAAAATAACAAGCAATAAAGGAGGTACACAAATGAATACAAACCAACAATGCTCGAATCTTATATTGTCTCTCTCTACTCTTTCTGAAATGTTATTTGTGTGGTGCTCAGTATTGGTGTGGGAAACGTCTATGACTTGGGAGCGTCAAGAATATGATATCGAATGCTTTGATCGCAAGATGGCTTGATGCTTAACCAATCTGATAGAGTAATGGCGCACGTGAGCTTGAAATCCTAGATCCTTCAAATGGTTATGAAGGGTTTATTATATAGAAAATGAGAATGATATGAATGGTTGAGATCAATCCCAAAGATAGGAGGATGAACGGTTGAGATCAAAGGGAACTGGAGAAGCCATCAGTAAACTCCACCTCTTCAACTGGGAGAGAGGAGATAGAGTTTGGTTAACTGAAGAGCTAATTATGAGTTACCTTTAGAACTAAAGAGGTAATTTGGAGTTACCTTTTTGAACTGAAGAGGTAGGTGGAGAAACCCATGTAATCACAAATATGATTAAGAATTATCTTTTTTAACACCAAGAAAGGATTTGATTGAATATTTAATTCATTTTTATAATTAAAGTATTCAACATGTGAGACAATTGAATTCTTTTTGGATTTAAAATTGAATTGTTGAATGAAATTAAATTAATTTAATTGAAATTAATTTAATTAGAAGAATTAATTAGTAAGTTTAAATATTTAAATTTAAACTTTAGGAAATTGAATTTAATTAATTAATGGAGATTAATCAATTAAGGTTAATTAATTAAATAATATAATCATTTAATTAATTTGGGGAATTTGATTAGATGATTTGGGGAATGAATTTAGAAGGAAATAGATGATTAATTACTGATTAAAAAACCATTAATTAATAGATAAAAATTAGTGTTTTTAATGTAAAGTCGCAAGTCTATCCATTTGAGGGTGTCTACATTTGCCCCTCTTTGATGCATTGTGGCTTGTCGCAGTGTGTCAAAGATTCTTTGGTTTAATCCTGCCCCAACTTGCCCCGGCAATAGCAAGTGTATTTATGCCCCCTCAATAAATTTGAGTGAGAAAGTCGCGACATGAGCGTTAATTTATTGGAACTACAAATTGGTAATCTGGGTATCTAGTTGATTATGAAAATTGTTGAATGTGCTCCTGATGCAGACTGTTAAAGTTTCCGGGGCCCAGGACAATAAATTTGAGTCGTAGAGGAATTAGGGTTTTTTTAACCCTTATAAATAGCTTGGAGAGCCATTCATTTGTCACTTTGTACTCTTAGAGCTCTAGATCATCGGGTGAGTAGGTCTTTAGTTTCTTTGCTTTCTGTGTTGTTTATTGAGCTATGGAGGGTATTCCTAGAGTCGTGCACGTGTCTGATCAGGTCTGAACATTTCATTGTCCAGCTGGCGCAGGACGTCCGGTGACTTGCTCTATCCTTTTGTCATTAATGTTTACATTTATTATATTTGAAAGATGTCATTTTTAAAAAAAAATTGCATACCTTGCCGCAATAGGCCTTGATTTTGCCGCATTGCATTTCACAATCAATAAGTGTTCCACAAATGTCGGGTTTATTACCACATTTGCCAAAAAAATGCCACAATTTCTTGTTGAATGCCGCAATTATTATAAATGTGTTGCATTTGTCTTAAGAATGTCGCAATCACTATGTTTGTACTTTTATCTTGCATTGTTCTTTATTTGATACGCTTGTTTCTAACTTGATACTGATGATTGGTTTGTCTGATGTTTTGCAGTTCGTCGGGATTATTTTGCATTGCCAAGAGTCTAGACCTGCTAGGTTAGTAGTCCACTTCTAGTTGTCTGAGGTAGAGAGAGACGTATTGAGACAAATAGGTTTATATTGGATTTGTTACATGCTTGAGATTATGACCAATAGGGGTCTAATCTCTGCTCTCTTAGAGAGATGGCATTCAGATACATGCACTTTTTGATTACCAACTAGAGAGTGTACAATTACTTTGGAGGATGTCTATCACATCCTTCATATTCCTATTCAGGGCGCCCTTGTAGAGTATGATCATGGCCCTGGTAGTAGTGCTCTGTCTGAGCTATCTGGTCTTCCCCAGGATCAACTTGGTATTTCTGACCCTTATGATATCCCATGGGCTAGGTTTGGCATGGGTTTAGATAGGTTGTCAACTCTGTTAGGTAGTTTGATATGTGGGATCTTGTGTCCCAATCATCACTAGCATGGATTTATGTTGGTTTCGATGTTGTGCTACAGGGTATGGTTAGAGACCATACTGTATATGCTTGGGGTCCCTGTATGTTGGCCCATATTTACTTTCACATGTTTTATGCAGTTTACCTTGGTGGTAAGTCTCTTAGATGTGGAGTGACTCTCCTGCAGATCTGGGCATGGGGGCATATTGTGGTGTGTAGGCCCGCAGGTGCCCATGCTCTTCCTCTGGGGAGACCTTATGTGTTTATGTATAATAGTGCTATTGTGCAGTCCCATATGGGACATCAGATGTACTGGCGGAAACAGCTGGCTATGATGTCGTACTTCATTTGGAGGCCTTACAAGGATTGTCCTATTTGAGATGGGGAGGATGCACACCTTCCGTTTTATCATCAGAGGATAATTTTGATTGGAATTGTTATCTGACATGTTCATATGATATATTTCCACAACATTGATAGGGTGTTGCGGCAGTTTGGTGAGAGGCAAGATGTCTCTGATTCTTATGCTTACTTTGCTCATCGTTTGAGGGATATCATTCTTTGGGGTGTCGTTCTCTTTGGATGTTGCTAGGACAAAGTTCATGGGCTTTCTTCTTGTCGTATGGACATGGTGATCAACCACTGTGGATGCAGGTATATGTTTTGATTTGCCTTTGCTTGTTGATATCTCTCTTTTCCTACTTTCTTAGATGTAGCTATCTTTTGATTAGTATTTTATGCTTATCATCCATATGGTACTGATGTGTGAACTTGTTTTCTTTGCAGACACTACTCCGTATGATGCATGGTGGTAGTAGTCTCATCCTATTTATTTGATAGATGTGTCTCACCTATTGTTGGTACCATCACGAGGAGGCCTCAGCAGAGACAGAGAGGAGGGAGAGATGGAGTTAGGGATGGTGGTAGGGACATAGGTAGAGATGGAGGTAGGGATGTTGGATGAGATGGAGGATGGGGGAGAGACCGAGGTTAGGATGGTGGATGGGGGAGAGATGGTGGAGACGACATAGATGATGCTAGGCATGGTGGTGTTGGTGGGAGGGTGAGGACTAGGGGTAGTCATGGTATCAGCAGGTGGGTTGGGTTGGGTGTCGTTATTGAGGAGGAGGAGGCTTTAGAGGAGTCACCTAAGTTGGTTCAGAGAGTGCATCCTCACACTGATGTTGTGTTGGGAGAGAAGGTGGAGGAGAGAGTAGTGGCAAAGCATGTAGATACTGAGGATGTAGATGTCAAGGAGTCAGGATCTAGTTCATCTACTGGGAGCAGCAGTACTAGCTGCAGTGAGGACTCATGGGTTGTTCGTGGAGCAGAGGGTTTGGAAGACAAGGTTAGGAGGGGGAGATGGATGTAGCGATGGGTGGGATGGATGTTAATCCATCAGAGGTTGAGAGACTCATACAATAGGTTTCTGATATTCAGACTAGGTTGGCTTCTTCTTATGCATGGGCTAATGCCTTGGAGAGTAGGGTCACAATAGCGGAGTACGAGGATACTGTAGCAGAGGACAGAGAGTGACAAACTTGTTTAGAGATCATAGCCTTCATTGATGGTGTACAGGATGTGCCTCATCTAGATGTTCTTGATCACTTTTGGAGAATCTGGGCGTGAGGCCCAGAGAGAGATAAACTACTGGCAGTGCCATTACGAGGGCGTTGTTCCTCCAGCTCAGTGTGTACCTAGTTATAAGGCTTCTTAGAGATCTATTAGGTCTCAGAGGTCCCAGAGTAGTGGTATTGGAGCTCCTAGTCCTCAATAGAGGATTGCACCTGATATGCCACCCCCCCGATGCACCTGACAGCGAGGTTAGTGGTAGTTCATGTTGACTCTTATAATTTTTCTTATATATTATACTGTACCATTTTTGTAGTGATGTACCACTGGTTTATCTGATCCTGTATTGATTATTGTATCTTGACATACTGAAATTATTGACATATGTATCAATCACCTTCTTTTGTTCTAACTTACGATCGTTCATTGTACTCGAATATTGAGATTTATATGAGATGCCACTATTGAGTCTGTATGATGTGCATTGGTTTACTTCTATATGTTGGTTCTACATGATGTTTCTTACATGATGAAATATTTATGCAATGTGATTCTATTATGCAGACTCTTATATGTATGATGATACTTTCCTATGATACTGACATGTCTATGTAGGATGGTGCTTTATGATATGCATGTTTATGTGAGATGTTTTATGAATGCATTTGATTATGATTACTATGTATGCTGATGTTGTATTTTCTTTTATTTTCTGGTGCACATAAATGGATGAATGTAATCTACTGTGCACAAAATATTTGAGTAATGCATGTGTTAGTTAGAAGAAAATCAGTGGAAAATGTTATCTGGGATCGATTGATAGATATGGATTGATAGAAAGGATGGGATCGATTGATAGATATGAATTGATAGAAAGGATGGGTGACCGAAGTCGCTGCCACATTTCCAATTTTGTTCATCATTGCACCTTATTATGTAAATAGACAAGCATCCAATGCACCCAGATTTTGATCATCTAGATACCGCTGTGACCTCTTGATAACCGTAAGGAGTAGAGAGATTAAATAGAAAGAGAAATAAGTGCACCCAGATATTGACCATCTGGATACAACTTTGTTCCCTGATTTGAAAAGAAAGAGATCCAAATGCACCCAGATATTGACCATCTGGATACCGCTATGATCTCTATTTTGAAAAGAAAGAGAACTAAATGCACCAAAATATTGACCATCTGGATACCACTTTGCTCTCTGAACAATCCAAAAAAAAGAAAATAATCAAGATAGAAATCCAATGCACCCAGATATCATACCATCTGGATACCGCTATGATCTCTTGATTTTTGAAAAGAAAAAAAAAAAAGATAGAAATCCTATGCACCTAGATCTCAGACCATCTGGATACGGCTATGATCTCTTGATTTTGAAAAAGAAAGTTAAAAACCAAGACATAAATCCAATGCACCCAAATATCAGACCATCTAGATACCGGTATGATTTTATTGGTAGCAAACAAGCAAATAATAGAAAAGGTTTGTCCAATTCTTTCCCAGGGTTAATCTTAGATCGTGGAACTACGTGGTTACCAGATAAGTGACATAGCCTACCGCATTTATCCTAAATCATCATTTCCCCAAAATTGAAATGAAACATTCCACAAACAACAATCAAAGAAAATAACTCATGATCCATCATAGCTACTCTCCTCGCATGATGGATCCTGGAGTAGCGTAAGAACATAACCACGAAATATAGACTGACATCTGACTGACCGACTTACCCAGTCAACAATTGTTTGTTCCTTGATGCAAGTTTGATTCTCTTTATTGGCTTGATTGTGTCTGGTTTTAGTAATAGATGACTCATATAAGACATATTTGTCTGGTTTTGAGCGTATCCATCACTGTGTAAGACGATTGATTTAATTGATTGATTGATTGAATTTGATCGTTTTGATAGTTGATCAAGCTATGTCAGATGGACCTAATGTTGATTCACAAAGCTCATGGTTTTGACAATGATTGATTGTCTGGTCGCCAGTTTGCTTGTTGATAAATTGGATAGCTGATAAAGTTGTGTCATATGGGCCCAGTGCTGATTTGCAAAGCTCATGGTTTTGACATTGATTGAATGGCTTGATCATCCTTTTGCTTTGTTGACAACCAGGATGGTTTTATAGCTTGAGATTTTGTAATTTTTTTATTATTTTTATGAATATTTGATTTTCTCAAGACATTTTGATCTTTTTTTAGGATTTTGACGAGTTTTTATATTTTTAGGGAATTTTTAGAATTGTTCCCTAGTCTGGTGGACCAGTACAAACCATGGGTAACTGTTGATGCTCAAAGGGGATTGTGTTTCTGGAAATAGCTTGGATAGTCAGTCTTGCATGTGAGGTGCTCAAGATTTGATCTTTGTCATTATGGTGGAGCTAGATTTGAACACTTGGCACCTGTTTGCCAGGTTTTCACCAAGGTACCTGCTCAATAGTGTTTGTTTGCCAGGTTTTCACTGAGAGAGCGATTTTGTTTCTCTTTACTTTTTCCTTTTTTTTTCTTTTTTTGTTGTCACCAAGGCGCTTTTTTGCCAAGTTTTCACCAAGGTAACCTTTTGTATTTTTGGATTTTTTTTGGGTATTTTATGGAAATATAGATAAATGCCTTATCCTTGAGTCCTCAAGTGTAGAACCTCTTGAGGTGCATGTTTTTGATGTATCCTGGGATCTTATCTCCTTCTAGTGTTGCCAGGATGTATGCCCCACTATTGCAAGATGCAACAATGACATAAGGTCCTAGCCAGTTAGGCTTGAACTTTCCTGGTTTCACTCTCTCAGCTTGGTTGTTTTGATTCTCCATAAGGACGAGGTCTCCTACCTCAAAGGTTTGTGGCCTCACCTTCTTGTAATAGTTCCTTCTAAGGTGATTCTGATAGCCTTGTAAGTGGTTGAGTGTGTTTTGTCTTCTTTCATCTAATAGTTCTAGTTCACTGAGCATTGCTACTATGTAGTCTTCATTTGAAATGAGGTTCTTCAATGATATTCTTAGGGATGTGATTTCCACTTCGAGGGGTAGGACCACCTCTGATCCATACACTAGTGAGAAAGGAGTGGCTCTTATAGGTGTTCTCATGCTAGTTCTGTATGCCCATAGTGCGGGACTAAGTTGTAAATGCCAGTCTCACCCTGATTCATTGACTGTTTTCTTCAAGATCTTTAGTATAGTTTTGTTTGTTGATTCAGCTTGACCATTCCCTTATGGATAGTATAAGGAAGAGAAAACTTGTTTGATTTGGAACTGCTCACAAAGATTTTGAACATCTTGACTTTGGAAAGGTGTACCATGATCTGTTAGTATGGTTTGAGAGATTCCATACCAACAGATGATGTTGTTGAGTATGAACATGGAGATTTGCTTTCTAGTGATGTAAGTGAGAGGAATGGCTTCCACCCATTTAGTGAAGTACTTTGTTGCTACAATGATGTACTCATGTCCATTAGACAAGGTTGGTGTAATCTCACCCACTAGGTCAATTCCCCACATAGAAAATAACCATGGCGAAGTGATGGGATTGAGTTCTTGGGCTAGTGCATGGATGAGGTCTCCATTAATCTGGCATTGTCTACACCTTTGCACATACTTATTGGCATATGTCTCTATTGTAGGCCAGTAGTATCTTTTTCTGATGATCTTCTTAGCCAAGATATTGCCACATGTGTGGGCACCACAAATTCATTCATGTACCTCATGCAAGGCTCTCTAGGATTTCATGGAAGTGAGACATCATAAAAGTGTTCCATCTAGACTTCTTCTATATAGAGTATTAGTGAGAAGGGTGTACCTAGAGGCCTGATAGATGAAGGACTTATTTTGGTTCCTAGACAAGTCAAGAGGTAAGAAACTACTTTGTAGGTAATTGTACACATCATGGTACCATGGGGTTTCAGGACCAATAAGGACACATGTTGATTCTATTAGTGGTTCTTGATGTGCTGGTATCATGAGTTACTCTACCAGAAACTGGAATTTGGTTTCGTTGCCTGGCATATCAATCATGAATGCTATGGTAGCCATCGCATTAGCTGCTTTGTTTTGAACTATGGGTACTTGCTTGAATACAATGAAATGGAATTTAACATGCAACATGTCCATCTACTGTCTGTATGGGATTAGCTTCTCATCTTTTGTCATTTAGTCATTGTTTACTTGGCTAATGACCAACTGTGAATCTCTATAGACTTTAGGGTTCTTGATTCTCCATTGTAAAGTTGTCTTTACTCCAATGACTAGAGCTTCATTCGCAGTTATGTTGTTTGTGCATGTACAGTTGAGTCTGAAAGATTTAGGAATTGCATCATTATTTGAAGTGATGAGTACTATCCCTGCTCATGTACCATGGTTCGTGCATGACCCATCAAAGTATAGTTGCCACATCTCTATTGTTGGTTGTACTGTGAGACTAGACTCATCTGGAAAGTTGGATATGATAGGCTGATGATCCTCTATAGGGGCCTCTTCTAGTTGATCCGCAATCACTTTCCCTTTGATAACTTTTCTATCTACATACTCTATATCAAATTCACTTAGGATCATCACCCACTTTGCGAGTCGTCTAGTGAGTGCTACTTTTCTTAGTAGATACTTTAGGGGATCAATGTGTGCTATCAGCCTAGTTTGATGGCTAAGCATGTAATGCCTCAGCTTCTGGGAAGCACAGACTACTGCTAGGCATGATTTTCCAATTGGTGAGTAGTTGAGCTCATAGCCTACCAAGGTTCTGCTAAGATAGTAGACAACTCTCTCCTTTCCTTTGTCATCATGTTGTGCTAAGTGTTCTCATAATGCTGACTCAGTTGCCGAGATGTATAGAAGTAATGGCTTGACTTGGACGGGTGACACCAATATGGGAGACTTGAGTAGATATTCCTTGGATATTTGGAATGCTTGTTCATATTGTTTCGTCCATATGAATGTTACATCCCTGTGTAGTAGATGCTGGAATGGATGGCACTTGTCTGCTAATTGGGCTATGAAGCACCTAATAGATTGACGCCTGCCCTATAAACCTCTTAGTTGCCTTAGGTTATTCAGTGGTGGAATGTCCAGTATTGCTTTGACTTTCTCTGGGTCTACATCTCTACCTCGATGTGATACGATGAATCCCAAGAGATTCCCCGTTGTGACCTTGAATGCGTAGTTTTTTTTGTTGAGATTGAAGAATGTCAATCTACCCAAGAAACACCTGCATGCAAAACAACTGCTACAAGAATGAAGAAGACAGAAGAGAGAAGGATCCGAAGCTATGGCGGCCGATAGGCCAGAGAATG
>MU227297.1:541381-552761 GCA_018584345.1 Thuja plicata
AAAGGGAAACTAACTCAGAAATAGAAACTACCTAAGATTAGCTTAAGCAAACTAGAGTGAATAGGGAAGTTACTAATTAGATCATACTGATTTAAATTAGTAACCTCGAAATACTATTACTCTAACATTTTTTGGATTTAACCGTACCTTGTATTCTTGTATTCTATCAAATATGGGTCCCAACACTTGTAGATGATCTTTTCTGAGCATTTACTTAGCAAGTATGTCCGATATAGTCCTCTATTGTTTTGTGAATGAGATCATGGAAGATCATTGTCATGGCCCTTTGATATGTTTCTCCCACATTTTTTAGACCAAATGACATGACGTTCCAACAATAAGTTCTCCAGGCACATGTGAAAGTAGTTTTGTGTTGGTCTTCTGGTGCAATCCTTATTTGATTATATCCTGAAAGGCCATCCATGAGTGGTAGCATATGATGTCCTGTTGTGAGATCTACTATCACATCGATATTAGGTAAAGGAAAGTCATCCTTGGGACAACCTTTGTTTAGATCTCTAAAATCTGTGCAAATGCAAATCTAACCACTATGCTTGGTTACTGGTACTAGATTAGAAATCCAATCTATGTATGGGATTGGTTGTATGAATCCAACATCGAGGAGATTCTTCAACTCAGCTTTGACTAATAATGCAACATGTGGGTGCATCTTTCTCAATTTCTGCTTGACGAGTTTGGAATTTGGTAACAATGGCAGATGATATAACACAAGCTTTGGATCTAGGCCTGGCATGTCTAAGTAGGATCATGCAAAGGTTATTTGCCTTTTCTTGAAGAAGCTTATGAACTGCTCTCGTTCCTCTAGAGTGAGTGATTTTGCTAAGTATATGTTCTTTGGATTCTTGTCATCTCCTAGGTTTACCTCTTCTGTTTCCTCTGCTAGCAATGCTAGATTTTCCTCTATCAAGGGGAGGAATTCCTGCTTTCCATCCTCTAGTGCCTCAGTGAGGTTTTCACTAGAAGATACATCTTTATTTGTCTTTTTGTCATTTTTTTGTGTCAGTAAGCGCCTTACGGTTTTCACTAGCAATTCTTTTTTTTTCTTCTTTTTAATTTGGTTTTTTACTAGAAAGAGGAGCTTCCTCCCCGAAATATGTTGATCTGTCCAGGTCAATAGAGAAACCTCCCTTGTGTTCCCCTAATGGAATTCCTTTTCTGAGTCCCATGAAGTCTGTGATAGCCTCATCATTTTCAAAGAGATCTATATCAGGTTGTCCTTGTTGATCCCATTCTATCAGTTCTAGGTGTACTAGACATAGGTCCTCGTGGTGGGATGACTATGTTTGGTTGAAAGGGAGAAGGATGATGGTTCCGACGAATTGGGAATGTGACATGGACGCACCACCTAGGAAATTGGTATCATTATGCTTATCATTGCATGGCTGGTCCTGTATGGTTAATTGGTCGAACATGTCCTTAAGGTGTATAGTGTTGACTGACCAAGGAGAATAGTCTGGATAGATGGTTTGTAATTGTGGATGGATCTCCACTCGTACTCATGGGAATCATTTTTGCTAGAAAGCTCATTGGACGTCTCACTTTCCTCATTATCTTGGATCGCTTGGTTAAGGGTTAATCGGGAGTAAGAGGTTCCCACTTCAGATGGCAATAACTGTTGGAGTATATTGTTGATCAAAGCATGTTCCAGGTTTTTCCCTTGGTGTAACTCTGCTACTTGTTCTTGATCAATGAGTATGTCTCAGGTGGTAGGACTAGTTCTATTTTTCCCATAGCCTAACCCTCTCTTATTTCTCTGGGTTGGCGGTAAAGATAATTCCATTAGACCTTGTTGTCATGTCCCCAAACCAGTCGTACCATCATACCAAAACCTTTGCAGCATTGTGTAGATGGCTCCATATATTGACACAGGTATGGGTGCTTGAAGTGTGTCTTGTGGGTCTTGATATAACCATGTGTTAATATCTTGATCAAAAGGGTTCTCTTCTACAATGTCTCCCCACTTGACAAAGGTGGTGGGTGGACATCTAAATAGAACAGGTTCTGGGGTTTCAGTCATGATCATTGGTTGTGGCATGTCATATGACCTTGGGCTTTGAAGCATGTTGGTGATAGTGAAAGATTCCTCATAGCTATATTCACCACATCCTTTGTAAGTAAAGGATATTTTCCCTGCTCTTCTAGTGACATCTTTGGGAATTGAATTCAATGTGGAAGGGATACTTGCCTCTTGGTTTGAAGGAACTTGCTTGTCAGTACTTCTTTTGACAGCGTTACAATATTGGAATGGGTTTGGATCTCCTTCAATAATTATTTCTACCCCTTGGTATAAGAACTTGATGCACTGATGATACATGGAGGGTACAAATTGCATCTTGTGGATCCATGGTATTCCCAGTAACATGTTGTATCCCAACTCTAAGTCTATGATTTGGAAGGGAGTGTTCTTGACAACTGGGCCTATCTGGACTGGTAGTATGATAATACCCTTGGAAGACCTTTCTTCTTCATCATAGGCCCTGATATTGATTCTTCTTGTGACATCAATATGGGATTCAGAGTAGCCTAAGTGCTTGATTAACTTCAAAGTACAAATGTTTAATCCAGCTCCACCATCAACGAGGACTCTACGGATTGAATGTTTGTGAACCTGGATGAGAAAGTGCAAGTGATCATTGTGCAGAGGCTTGTTTGGTGGCATGTCATGGTCTATGAAGGTTGCATGCTTGTTGGAAAATATGTGGTTTGCCATCATTTGGAAGCTCTCAGGGGTTATGTCCCTTGGGACAACTACATTTTGGAGTGCTTTATCAAGAGCTTTCTTGTGCTACGGGGATATGCGTAAAAGGTCAAACATGGATATTTGGACTAGCGTTTGCTTTAGCTGATCCATGAGGCTTGTCTGTGGATTAGAGGTTATAGGAGGGTTGACTGATATAGCAGATATGGAAGGCACTCCTTGCAAGACAAATTTTGTACGGCGTGTGGTTACAACACATTTAGCACTTTGGTCTCTAATAGTAATGGTAGCCACATAGCTATCTAAAGGGTTGATGTCGTTGATTGTGTTATCACTGTTGGCATAAGTGTAGTTTACTTTTTTTGAATGTCCACCAGACCCAGAGGATTTCCCTTTATTGTGATCATGGAATGTGTCATTGCATATCATATTATCAGTGGTGCCTTTTGTTTGGGTGTTGGTGACATCGATCACCCATGTGTCAATCAGATCTTGGATGGTGTTTTTCAATCGATAACAATTGGGTGTTTTGTGTCCCTTTAGTTGAAGAAATTTGTAGAAATCACTATCATTGTACCACTTTAGTTTGATTGCACCATGTTCATATTCTCCGATTTCAGGGAGAGTGATATTTTTGGTTTGTATCAGCTTTCTTAAGGTTGATTCTATCGACTCTCCTAATGGTGTGTAATCTCATTTTGGAAACAGAAACTGTGGTGGGTGTTTTGCCTATGGTTGATTGTTTGACACAGTGACCACTTGGACAGGGGGTGGCTATTTCTGAGTGTGTGCTTGTTGAGTGGGCACCATGGGTTGTTGATTAGTCGTAGGTTCTCCTTGCAGTGAAACTTTTGGTTAGGCATAGTTGACCATTTTTACATCAATGACACCATCACTGGTGACATTTTTGTTTTTGTTCCACCACTTAGCTTTATCCATTGCAATCTTGTTTGTGTTCGTTTAGGTAGGATCTGCAAGGATACCTCATTTGACTAGGTTTTGCTAACAACAAACTCTTCGTTTGATGAGTTGCTTGAAGTTTGGAGCTAGCTGCAATTCTATTATAAATGACATATTTGAAATCAGATTGTCAATGAACATGACTATGAGGTCTTGCTTGGGTACATCATACGTGATTCTGTTTGCAGTGTTCCTCCATCTTTGTAGGAATTTTATAAAGGACTCTCCATCTTTTGGTTTGATGTCGTAAAGGTCCTTGATGCTAACCTTGAGCTCGATGTTGTGATGGAAGTGAGCAATGAATTTTTTAGCCAACTCACCCCAAGACAGAATGCCATGAGGTAAGTGTGAGAACCATTCCATTGCTAGTCCTGCTAAACTTTGTGAGAATAGTCGCATTAAGTATGTCTCGTCATGTGCGGCCTCGATGCAACTAGCAAAGAATTCTCGGATATGCTCAATAGGGTTGGTACTACCCTTGTATTTGTCAAATTTGGGTACCGAGAAGTGAGTGGGGAATGGATACATGTGCAAAGAATGATCAAAGGGGTATGGATACAAATCCTCTATGGTGTACAATTTGGTTTGCCCTTGATTTTGTATGTCCATCATCTATGTTTGAAGACTCTGCACTTGCTGCATTAGCATGTCTATATGAGATTGAGGATTATTTTTGATATTGTACCTCTATGTTGTCGTAGGTATGAGGTTGTACCTCTGTGTCCCTTGAGTTGGGACATATGATCTAGTCCTTGGGACTTGATATTGGATCCCCAACATGTGATTCTGATACTAGGGCATGTGTTTGGCCCAAGATTGATTTTTTTGTGTTTGTTGTTGGGGTTGTTGTCGGTGGGGTTTAGGTTTTTATTGTTGGGCTTGTTGTGGTCATTGTAAGATAAAAGTCATAAAATTGGGTGGGCATTGACTGAAAGTCAGACCCGCAGAGATGGATCCATGTGGGAGTAAGTTATTGAGCCCAAGGCTAGCAGTGACTGACTGTAGTAGCATAACAGTCACAAAAGGGTTACTACTTGTTGGTGGGATTGAGGACATAGCATAAGAATTTGACTTAAAAGGCCATGAGGCTGAGGGTTGAGGCACACTAGTGATCATGGGTGCACTTAGTTGGGAGCCTATCATGCTTTGAATGGAAGATGTGCTAGCGTTATTTGTGGAGCTAGTCTGATTGGACAGTTTGTGTTGGTGTTGTTGTTGTCAAAGATAGAAATATTTGGGATATCATAGGTTCTATTCGAGAGGGTCGAGTAGTGTTTTGACTTGCAAGAGGGTTCTCGGGCCATATGGTTGACACATTGAATTTGACAGGGAGTTTGAATCCCTTCTTAATCAACATGGCTAAGAACTGTTCAGGATTTCTCTCTATAACAATGTCAACAACTTGTGTGGAATAAGCATATTTCTCTATGTCTTTGAGCTCCTCCTCTGTGACATCATGGAACAATGTTGGTCTACAGGGATTCTCAATGAAAAGAGTAGGACTAGTATTTCTGAAAGGGTCATCCTCTCGCTCTTGTTCCCAAGGGGGAAATCGGTTGACATAAGACTCATCAGGTTGAGTTATAGCCTTCGACCCAGTGTAAGGCCCTCCATAGGGTGTGTGAGACATAGTGTTGTCTAGATTTTGTGACTAAAACAAGTGATATAAAGCAAACAGAAAAGGATAACCTTCCTAGGAGAGTTTGAGTTATGTTTGGACAAGGGTAATTCTAAGGACAAATGTTGATTTATCTTGATCTCAAAGACTTGGTGATATAAGGATATGATTCTTGACTATTGCCTAGGACAAAGTCACTGATAAAGATATGATGATTTTGAGATAACGGGATCAAGATATTTTGAGCCTGAACTTTTGAACTAACAATGTTTGGACAATAATCGTGCTTTCAAAGAACAAATGATCTTTAAAGTTTAGAGATTCACATAATGTTCTTCGCATTTTTCTGGGATAGACACTGATCTTTTACACATAATGAGGAGTCTTTTCAAGGTTTTTAGGTAAAACAGGTGTTTTAAGTCCCTGGTTAAGTGCGGAAAAACTCCACCGATTGTGGTAAAGTAATAGGCTAATTGTGGTAATCAATCACCGATTACAGTAATTGAAAGGTCAAGTGCGATAATAAAAAGGACACTTGCGACAAGATTTCATCAATTGCGGCAGAATGCGAGAAATTGTGGCAAATGGGAGACAGTCTCAAAAAAGTTTTCAAATTGGTTTCACTGTCTGATAAAATTGATTTTCAAGAACAAGGCTTCTGATTTATAGAATAGGTTTTGATGGTGACACCCTAGACTTTAACACGTCGGACTCATTTTGACAGTTTTGATGTTTGTTTTGCTTTTTGGAGACTGATCAAAGAACAAGCACAATGGACAATGTGTTTTGTAATCTAGCATGGGTTTTGACACAAGGACAAATAGATTAATCTAAGGTAAATTTGGCTGTCAAATACAATGTTATAGGCCCAATGATTGAATGTTTGTTAGCTCACACAACAGGTGTCACGCTACTAGGACACAAAGGTCCATGACGTGGGTGCCTATGTTTTTGTCATTGCCAGATATTTTTGTCATGCTAGTGAAGATATCTTTCAATACCACATACCCTGGAACACATATGTTGGGAATCTTGGGGAAAAATTCTGCAACCCCTTGCACTATAATAAGGTATTAATTTAGAGGTGAATCGGGTTGGCCTCTATTTTAACAAGGTTGTAGTAGGGTCTATGGCATCTATCCAAATGGTTTGTATGTGTGTGACTCACTTAAGAGCCTAGTTGATCATGTTGGCTACTTAGGGATACTTCACCCGATCCAGACTATCATCAACACACCTCGTCCGAGCTTGGCTAGATATAAAATAGAACTTTGGTTCGTGTCTTGTTTGTATACCGGTCGGAAGGATTATCGATTTAAGGTCATTCTCCAAGGAAGAAGTGCATTCCCCAGACATGCCTTTCTAAAAAGTATAAAGGTGTTTAATCTAACAGATTGTGCAAGCACACCAAAGACTCAAAACACAAGGTTAATCGATTAAACCCCAAAGATTGAAATGTGAACTAAGCTAATCACCCATACAAGCACAAGTGTTCAGTTTTTAAAGCCCAATGTAGGTGATGATTTCTTGTTTAGTTTTAATGCACTAAATTTGAAATGTTGTTTGCCTTTGTTCAATTGTTAACCTCCACATCAATTTTAAGCACCAATTTGGAAATGTGAGGTTCAAGATGTTGCATGCAATGTTCTTTTTAAGCACCAAAATGACAAATAAGTTGATTTTAGTTGCTTTGTTAAACTTCTCGTCGCCACAAGTTGTCAACAAACATGATTAGTACCAAAAAGTGTCTAATTAAGAATTGAAGAATAACCCATAACTCTTGAATTGTTAAGACCACTAAGACTAATTGTGACTTTGTACTTAGCTGTGAAACACTTGATTAAATCCATATATTTATTGTATGCTTCACTTTGATGTTCCACTGCGATGGCTAAGATGGCTCTTTGTTGCATTTGATAATTAGTGGTCCTTATTATGGCTGCTCTTAGTGATTTAGCACCTAGGATGCGTTTGATTGCCCTTTTGGCCATTCGTCATTGATCAATCCTACAAAAAATAGAGAAAACAATCAGATTATGACAGAAAACAGTGATTTTTAATTAGATTTGTAATAGTTTTGTCAATTGTGGTAATCTTATGTCGATTGCGGCAAAGTTATGTCAGATGCGGCAATATTCTGTCAATTGTGGTAAAGCACTTTTAACTGCAGCAGAATGTTGTCGATTGTGGCACGGATCAGTCAATTGCGGTAAACTCTGTGCGATTGCGGTAAACTGTTGATTATTGCGGCACACATCAGTCAATTATGGTATAGAGCAAGAAAATTGTATGCCTCCTTTTCATGATTCGTGGTTCCCAAGCTTTCCAAAGGCGAGGGTTCGTAGCAATGGTTTTACAATGATATAAATCCAATACCCAAGAACTACTAAAATGAATAACTTGAAACGTAACCAATAAAATGTACAAGCAATGAAAGAAAAACAAATGAATGCAAACTCCAAAGTGCTTGAAGCCTCTATTGTCTCTCTCTACTCCTTTTGAAATGTTATTTTTGATGCTCAGTGTTGGTGTGGACAACGTCTATGACTTGAGAAGCGTCGAGAATTTGCTAATTGAAATGGGCGTGTGATCACAAGATGGCTTGAATGCTCTAACCAAACTGACATAGTAATGGCACACGAGAGCTTGAAATCCTGGATCCTTCAAATGGTTACGAAGGGTTTATTATATAGGAATTGGGGATGAAATGAACAGTTGAGATCAATCCCAGAGATAGGGAGATGAACGATTGAGATCAAAGGGAACTGGAGAATCCATCAGTAAACTCCACCTCTTCAATTGGTAAAGAGGAGACAAAGTTTGGTTGATTGAAGAGCTAATTGTGAGTTACCTTTTTGAACTGAAGAGGTGGGTAAAGTTACCCATGTGGACTGGAGAGATGGGTGATGTTACCCATGTGGACTGGAGAGATGGGTGGAGTAACCCATGTGACCTGATTGAAGTTATCTCTTTGAAGATAAATGAATATTTAATTCATTTATTTAATTAAAGTTTTCAACATGTGAGATAATTGAATTCTTTTTTATTTAGAATTGCTTTATTGAATGAAATTAATTTAATTGGAAGAATTTAATTAGTAAGTTTAAATATTTGAATTTAAACTATAGGAAATTGAATTTAATTAATTAATTAATTAATGGTAATTAATCAATTAAGGTTAATTAATTAAATAAAATTAATTATTTAATTAATTTTAGGAATTTGATTAGATGATTTGGGGAATGAATTTAGAGGAAAATAAATGATTAATTAATGATTAAAAAATATTAATTAATAGATGAAAATTAGTGTTTTTAATGTAAAGTCGCAAGTCTGTCCATTTTTGGGTGTCTACATTTTTCACTCTTTGATGTGATGTGACTTGTCGCAGTGTGTCAAAGAATTTTTAGATTTGATCCTGCCCCAGCTTGCCCCAGTGATAGCAAGTGGACTATATGCCCCCTCAACAAATTAAGCATAGAAAATGTGTCAGATGAGCATTAATTTGTTGAAAACGTGAATCACTATATGATGATGATGAATGCATTCCTATGTTAGTTATGATGTTATTAATGATAGATGCATTGATTATATGATCTACTATGCACATGTTTTAGATTTTTCTTATGCAATAAATGAATACAATCTACCATGCACAAAATTTGTGAGTAATGCATGTGTTATTTAGAAGGAAGTTGGTTTGGAATGTGATATCTGGGATTGATTGATAGATATGGAATGATAGAAAGGAAATTTTGATTTTTTTGATAGATATGAATTGATACAATGGATGAGTGAGCCAATGCTGCCGCGTTTCCAATTTTTGTCACCATTGCATCTTTTTTATTTTTTAAAATTCCAAAGAGCATCCAATGCATCTAGATCACATACCACCTGGATACCGCCATGACCTCTTGATAAGCGGAAGGAGTAGAGAGATTGAATAGAAAGAGAACCTAGTGCACCCAAATATTGAACATCTGGGTTCAGCTATGTTCCCTATTTGAAAAGAAAGAGAGCCAAAATCACCCAGATATTGACCATCTAGATACCGCTTTGTCCTCTGGAAAAAAAAAAAACTGAAAAAAGGAAACCAAGATAGAACTCTTATGCACCCAGAGTCCATCTGGATAACACCGTGAGCTCTTAATTTCATAAAGAAAAAGACAAAGAAAACAAGATAGAACTCCTACGCCCCTAGAGTCCATCTGGATAGCATCATGAGCTCTTGATTGCAAAAAATAAAAGACCATAGAAACCCAGATAGAACTCCAATGCACTCAGAGTCCATTTGAATAGCGCTGCGAGCTCTTGATTCTATAAACTAAACAAGCAAATAAAAGAGAAGGAATGTCCAATTCTTCCCGTGGTTAAGCTCAAATCGTGGAATTGCGCAGCTGCCAGATAAGTGACAACGCCTACCGCATTTATCCTAAATCATCATGGCCCTGAAATCGAAGTGAACATTCAACATACAACAATCAAAGAAAATAAGTCATGATCTATCATAGCTACTCTCCTCACATGGTGGATCCCGGAGTAGCGTAAGAACATAACCGCAAAATATAGACTAGCATCTAACCGACTGACTGACCTAGTCAACATTTTTGGATGGTTCCTTGATTGCAGTTGGATTCTCTTGATTGGCTCGACACTTTGGATAAGCTTGATTGGCTTGATTGCTTGAGTGTGTCTAGTTTCAGTAATAGATGACTCATATAAGACTAACCTGTCTATTTTGAGCGTATCCATCACTGTGTAAGATGATTGATAGGATTGATTGATTGATTGCGATTGTTTTGGCATCTGATCAAGCTGTGTCAGATGGGCCCAATGCGGATTCGCAAAGCTCATGATTGTGACAATTGATAGCTTGGCTTGGTCACTAGTTGCTTGCTGATTGATTTGATAGATTGATAAAGCTGTGTTAAATGAGCCCAATGTTGATTCGCAAAGCTCATGATTATGACATTGATTGACGAGGCGTGATTTCCCTATGCTCTCTTAATAATCGAGTTGGCTTTATTGCTTGGGATTTTGCAATTTTTGAATGTTTTTTATGAAGATTGATTTTTCTCAAAACTTTTTTGATCTTTTTAGGATTTTTGATGAGTTTTTTAATTTTTTGAGATTTTTTCAGGACATTTAGAATCGCCCCCTAGTTTGGTGGACCAGTACTAACCATGGATAAGTGTTTGGTGCTCAGAGGGGTTTGTGCTTCTTGATATAGCTTGGGTAGTCAGTCTTGCATTTGAAGTGTGCTCAAGCTTTTGATCTTGGAGTTCATTGATGGTGAAGCTGGATTTGAACACTTGGCGCCTGTTTGCCAGGTTTTCACCAAGGTACCTACTCAATAGTGCATGTTTGCCAGGTTTTCACTAAGAGAGCAATTTTGTTTCTATTTACTTTTTTTCTTTTTTTGTTGTTGTTACCAAAGTGCCTGATTGTCAGGTTTTCACCAAGGTAACTTTTGCATTTTTTGATTTTTTGGGTATTTTCTGGATATGTAGATAGGTGCCTTAACTATAGAGACCTTAAGGGTAGAACCTCTTGAGGTGCATGTTGTTGATGTATCTGGGGAGCTGATCTCCTTTTGGTGTTTCTAGTATGAATGCCCCACTCTAGGTCGAGCTAACAATGACAAATGGTCCAAGCCAGTTAGGCTCAAAATTTATGATTTTGACTCGCTCTGCTTGGTTCTTTGGATTTTCCATGAGGACGAGGTCTCCTACTTCAAATGTTCGTGACCTCACCTTCTTATGATAGTTCCTTCTAAGGCGATTCTGATAGCCTTGTAAGTGGTTGAAGGCATGTTGTCTTCTTTCATCTAGTAACTCCAGTTCACTGAGCCTTGCTACTTTGTGTGTGTGTGTAAATGGGTACCTGTTGAAAATGACACAAACACTCAATAGGTCATTGCATTAGCTTGAAAGGTTAGTCAAAACATGTAAAATCGCTAATATTGGCCTATTGCCTTCTAACTAGAAAGAGTGTAATCAGTTGCATATCTAGCCCTCAGAATATGCTCCAAATCAGTGACCAATACTGTCCTAGTATGAAGGATTTGATCTAAATTTAAGCTA
>MU227297.1:577056-594443 GCA_018584345.1 Thuja plicata
ATTGAATTCATTAAGGGAACCTTAAGGAATGTTTTTGTAAATGGTAATGATGTTAAGTTAGAATGTTAGGAAAAAAAAAAAAATTAATTGTAATTTTAGGTCATAGACCTGATTCCTTATGGGTTCCTTGGCGGGGACATTACAATGCGGTTTGCAGTATTCCTCCATCTCTGTAGGAACTTCACAAAAGACTCTTCATCCTTCTATTTGATATCGCATAGGTCCTTGATACTGACCTTGCACTAGATGTTACGATGGAAGTGAGCGATGAACTTTTCAGCCAGTTCACCCCAAGACTGAATGCCATGGGGTAAATGCGAGAACCATTCCATTGTTGGTCTGGCCAAGCTTTGTGGGAATAGTTGCATTAAATATGTCTTATTATGTGCGACTTCGACACAACTAGCAAAAAAATCTCAGATATGTTCAATAGGGTTGGTACTGCCCCTATATTTGTTGAATTTCGGTACCGAGAAGTGAGTTAGGAATGGAGACATGTGAAGAGAATGGTCAAAGGGGTATGGGTATAAATCCTTTGTGGTGTAGGATTTGGTTTGCCTTGATTTTGCATATCCATCATTTGGGTTTGAAGGGTTTGCATTTGTTGCATCAACATGTCTGTTTGATATTGAGGTTGATGTGTGATGATGTTCCTCTATGTTGTAGTAGGTATGAAGCTGCGCCTCTGTGTCCCTTGAGTAGGAACATAGGATTTCATTTTGGGGACTTGATATCGATTTCCTGTCGTATGATTTTTAAATGGGGGCACATGAGTATCCCATGGTGGGTTTTGATGCATTTGTTGTTGTTGAAACTATGGTTGATACTGCTGGGGTTGATATTGCTGCTGCTGCTGAGGTTGGGGTTGTTGTTGCTAAGGTTGGAATTGTGGCAACTAAAGCTGGGGTTGTTGTTGCTAGGGTTGGATTAGAGGCAACTGAAGCTAGGGTTGCTGTTGTTGGGGTTGGAATTGTGGCAACTGAAGCTGGGGTTGCTGTTGTTGGGGTTGAATTTGAGGCAACTGAAGCTGGGGTTGGAATTGTGGCAACTAAAGCTGGGGTTGTTGTTGCTGGGGTTGGATTTGAGGCAACTGAAGCTGGGGTTGTTGTTACTGAGGTGGGATTTTTTTTGGAATGGGCAAAGGTGTAGCCTTGGGTGGGTATTGATTGTAAGTCGTACTTGTAGAGATGGATCCCTGCGGGCATGAGGTGTTGATCCTAAGAATGGTAGGAATTGACTGTAGTAGCAGCGTAGTTTTAGAATAGATGGTATTTGGTGGGATGGAAGGCATAGAATGGGAGCTTGATTGTCCAAGCCATGAGACCAGAGGCATACTAGTGACCATGGGTGCACTTAGTTCTGAGCCTGTCATGCTTTGAGTGGAAGATGTGATTACTTGGTTTGTGCAATTGGTTTGATTAGATATCGTCTTTGCCAATGTGGGTGTTACCAATGGTGGGAAGATTTGAGACACAATAGGTAGTATCTGAGAGGACTGAGTAGTGTTTTGACCTGCGAGAGGGTTTTTGGGCCATATGGTTGATACACTGAATTCAACGGGGAGTTTGACTCCCCTCTTTATCAACATGGCCAAGTGACATTTGGGATTCCTCTCTACAACAATGTCAACTAATTGTGTGGAATAAGCATCTTGCTCAACATCTTCAATCTCCTCTTCTGTGAAATTTTGGAAAAAAGCCGACCCACGAGATTGTTCAAAGAGTATAGCAAAACTGGTATTTGCGAAAGGATCATTCTCTTGCTCTGTTTCCCAAGCGGGGAATCTATTGATATATGACTCATCATATGACTCATCAGGTTGTGTTCTAGCCTTCGACCTTGTGTAAGGCCCTCCATGAGGTGTTTGCGACACAATGTGGTCCAATTTTTTAAACTAAAACAAGTGATATAAAGCAAACAAAAAAGGATAACCTTTCTAAGGAAGTCCGAGTTATGTTTTGGACAATGGTAATTTTAAAGACAAATTTTGATATATCTTGACCTCAAAGTGTTGATGTTGTAAAAGATAAGATTTGTCGACCTTTTCCTGGGACAAAGTCACTTGATAAAGATAATGATGATGTTTGATATGATGAGATCAAGATATTTCGAGTCTGAGCTTTCGAACTAACAATGTTTTAGACAATAATCATGCTTTTCTGAGAAGGGATGATCTTTAATGTTTAGAGATTCACACAATGTTCTTCAAATTTTTCTGGGATAGACATTGGTCTTTGACACAAAATGAAGAGTTCTTTCAAGGTTTTTAGGTCAAAACAGGTGTAAAATAGCTCTGGTCAACTGCGACACAACTTCACTGATTGCGGTAAAGTGAATGGTCGATTGCAATACTTTATCACTGACTGCGGTAATAAACAAGTCTATGGTGGCAATAAACAATTTAACTGTGGCAGACTTCCGTTAATTGCGGCAAAATGCCGGCAATTGTGGTAAAAGGGGAACAGTCTAAAAAAAGACTAGAGGATAGGTATCATTGTCTGACAATTTTAATATTCTGGAACAAGGCTTCTGATTTTGCAATACCATTGATGTTGATAACCCTAGACTTTAACATGTTTGACTTGTTTTGACAGTTTGGATGTTTGTTTTGCATTTTTAGAAACTGATCAAAGAACAAGCACAACAGACAGTGTGTTTTGAAGAATGAAGACTGATAATGTGTATGTTCTACAACTCTGTCAAGTTGAAAGGTTATCACGAGGTCTCAACAATGAACAGTTAGATTAGTCTAGGTCAATGGCTTTAGAATACAATGTTATAGGCCCAATGCTTGAATGTCTATTAGCTCACACAACAATTGTCACATTACTAGGACACGAAGGTCCACAATGTAGGTGCCCATGTTTTTGTCATTTTCAGGTATTGTTGTCATGGAGTGAAGATCTCTTTCACTACACAAATACCATGGGACACATATGTTGGGAATCTTGGGGGGGAATTTTGCAACCCCTTGCACTATAATAAGGTACCTGTTCGAAGGTAAATCGAGTTGGCCTGTAATTAACAAGGTTGTAGTAAGGGTCTGTGGCGTCTATCCCATCAGTTTGTGCATGTGTGACTCACTTAAGAGCCTAGTTGACCATGATGGCTCCTTAGGGATATTCACCCGATCCAGACTATCATCAACACACCTCATCCGAGCTTGGCTAGATAAGACAGAACTTTGGTTCGCGCCTTGTTTATATATCGATAGGAAGGATTGCCAGTTTAAGGTCATTCTTCGAGGAAGAAGCGCATTCCCTGGACATGCCTTTTTAAAAAGTATAAAGGTGTCTAATCTAACAGATTGTGCAAGTGCACCCAAAACTCAAGACACAAGGTAAATCGATTAAACTCTGAAAGTTTGAAACGTGAACTAAGCTACACCACCACACAAGCACAAGTGTTCAGTTTTAAGCCCAAAAGTAGGTGTTGATTGCTTGTTCAATTTTAATGCACCAAATTGAGAAATTCTTTTCCTTGTTCAATTTTAGTCCCCACGTCAATTTTAAGCCCAATTTTGAAATGTGAGATGTGAGATGTGTGACAAACACTATTCTTTTTAAACCCAAATCGACAAGTGAATGAATTTTATGTTGTATTGTTATCTTGCCTCCTCGATTCGAACTTGTCAAAAGAAAGTTTTTCGTATCTCAAAAAAATGAAAGATTTTCAATCCAAGACAACAGAATATCTGAAAACTCCATGATTATTGAGATTGCTGAAATTAATGGTGACTTTATACTTACCTGTGAATCTCTTAATTGAATCAATGTACCTGGTGTATGCTTCGCTTTGATCTTCAGCTATGATTGCAAGAATAGCCCTTTGTTGTGATAGATAGTTGATGGTTCTCCTTCTGGCAGCTCTTAATGCTCTAGCACCTGGTATGCATCTAATTATTCTCTTGGCCATTAGTCATTTTCTCATCCTACCAAGAAATCAAGAAAGAACACACAAAAAGAAAACTTTTTCAAAGATCTTTCTTTTTTAAAAAATATTTCTCAGAAAAAATATAATAACAAAGAATAAAGTTCCTATATAATTTCAAGACCTTTCCAAAAATGTAACTTTTTTGATAAGAAACATTGATTTGTGTCCAAAACTAAATTTTTATGAAATATCACAAAAAAATTCAAAAAAATCGCAAAAAATTCAAAAAAATCTAAAATTTGGATTGTAGCTTTCTTACGTCAAATGATACCTGCAAAAAAAGTTTTAGATCATAATTCCTTAATTTGTGCCCTAGGGACCCATTTTATCATAAAATACTAGTTTGAAAAGATCTGTTATTTTTGCAAAATAATTTCACAGAAATTAAAATCACAGAGAATAAACCCCCTCTATAATTTCAATAACTTTCCAAAAATGTAACTTTTTTGATAAGAAATGCTGATTTGTGTCCAAAATTAATTTTTTATGAAATATCATAAAAGAATTTATAAAAAATCGTAAAAAATTCAGAAAAATCTAAATTTTGGACTGTAGCTTTCTTACGTCAAATAATACTTGCAAAAAAAATTTCAGATCATAATTTCTTAATTTGTGTCCTAGGGACCCATTTTATCATAAAAGACCAGTTTGAAAAGATTTGTTATTTTTGCAAAATTTCACAGAAATTAAAATCACAGAGAATAAACCCCCTCTATAATTTTAATACCTTTCTAAAAATGTAATTTTATTAAAAAGAAACTCTGATTTGTGCATAGAAATGATTTTTTATGAAATATCATAGAAAAATTATAAAAAAAATTAAAAAATCAGAAAAATTTGAATTTTTGTTTGGGGTCTCCTTAGATCAGCGTCAACCTGCAAAAAAAATTCATAAAATAATTCCATGCGGTTTGAAAGATACGACCAAATTTTACACGGGTTGTGAGTTCACGTCAGGTTCACCAAAATGCATGCCTCCTTTTCGTGATTCGTGGTTCCCAAGCTTTCCAAAGGTGGGGGTTAGTAGCAACGATTTTACAATGATATAAATCCAATACCCAAGAACTACTAAAATGAATAACTTGAAACGTAACCAATAAAATGTACAGGCAATAAAAGGAAAACAAATGAATGCAAACCCCAAAGTGCTTGAAGCTTCTATTGCCTCTCTCTACTCCTTCCGAAACGTTGTTTTTGATGCTCAGTATTGGTGTGGGCAGCGTCTATGACTTGAGAAGCGTCGAGAATTTGCTAATTGAAATGGGTGTGTGATCACAAGATGGCTTGAATGCTAGAACCAAACTGACATAGTAATGGCACACAAGAGCTTGAAATCCTGGATCCTTCAAATGGTTATGAAGGGTTTATTATATAGGAATTGGGGATGAAATGAACGGTTGATATAAATCCCAGAGATAGGGAGATGAACGGTTGAGATCAAAGGGAACTGAAGAAGCCATCAGTAAACTCCACCTCTTCAATTGGTAAAGAGGAGACAGAGTTTGGTTGACTAAAGAGCTAATTGTGAGTTACCTTTTTGAACTGAAGAGGTGAGTGAAGTTACCCATGTGGACTGGAGAGGTGGGTGAAGTTACCCATGTGATCTGATTAGAGTTATATCTTTGAAGATAAATGAATATTTAATTCATTTATTTAATTAAAGTTTTCAACATGTGAGATAATTGAATTCTTTTTGATTTAGAATTGTTTTATTGAATGAAATTAAATTAATTTAATTGGAAGAATTTAATTAGTAAGTTTAAATATTTGAATTTAAACTATAGGAAATTGAGTTTAATTAATTAATTAATTAATTAATGCTAATTAATTAATTAATGGTAATTAATTAATTAATGGTAATTAATTAATTAATTAATTAATTAATTAATGGTAATTAATTAATTAATTAATTAATGGTAATTAATTAATTAAGGTTAATTAATTAAATAAAATTAATTATTTAATTAATTTTGGGAATTTGATTAGATGATTTGGGGAATGAATTTAGAGGAAAATAGATGATTAATTAATGATTAAAAAATTATTAATTAATAGATGAAAAATAGTGTTTTTAATGTAAAGTCGCAAGCTTGTCCATTTCCGGGTGTCTACAAAAATAGAGTCTTGAATAAAAACAGAAAATAATTGGGAAACCCTTACAACAATTGCGACAATAAACCAGACAATTGCGGCAATCTTTTGTCAATTGCGGTAAAATACCAGCGATTGCAAAATTACAAATATATTGAGAAAGCATGAAAGAAGAATTCTGCAACCGTACGGTCATGGCCAAAAAGTTATATCTGTTGTCCGCAAGTGATATTTGAGCTGTTTGATTCACGTTGGGTTCACCAAAATGTACGCGAGATCAAAATCTGTTGCACCTCTCTCAATTACGAGGGGATAGTAGCACCAATTTTCAAAGGGGGTTAAACAATCAAAGATACTACTTATAATGAAACTGTGAATCAATAAAATAACAATCAATAAAGGAGGTACAAAAATGAATGCAAACCAACTATGCTCGAATCTTCTACTATTTGTCTCTACTCCTTCTAAAATGCTATTTGTGTGGTGCTCAGTATTGGTGTGGGCAACGTCTATGACTTGGGAGCGTCGAGAATATGATATTGAATTCTTTGATCGCAAGATGGCTTGATGCTTGAACCAATCTGACAGAGTAATGGTGCACGTGAGCTTGAAATCCTAGATCCTTCAAATGGTTATGAAGGGTTTATTATATAGAAACTGAGAATGATATGAACGGTTGAGATCAATCCTAGAGATAAGAGGATGAACGGTTGAGATCAAAGGGAACTGAAGAAGCCATCAGTAAACTCCACCTCTTCAACTGGGAGAGAGGAGATAGAGTTTGGTTAACTGAAAAGCTAATTATGAGTAACCTTTAGAACTAAAGAGGTAATTTGGAGTTACCTTATTGAACTCAAGAGGTAGGTGGAGAAACCCATGTAATCAGAAATCTGATTAAGAGTTATCTTTTTGAACACCAAGAAAGGATTTAATTGAATATTTAATTCATTTTTTATAATTAAAGTATTCAACATGTGAGACAATTGAATTCTTTTTGGATTTAAAATTGAATTGTTGAATGAAATTAAATTAATTAAATTAGAATAATTAATTAGTAAGTTTAAATATTTAAATTTAAACTCTAGGAAATTGAATTGAATTAATTAATGGAGACTAATCAATTAAGGTTAATTAATTAAATAAAATTATCATTTAATTAATATTGGGAATTTTGCCTGTTCATGGGTTTCAAAGGGTTAATCCTTCTCTTCGTAAGGTGAAATGTGGGTGGCAACCTCCAGAGGAAGGCTGGATAAAAATTAATTTTGACGGCGCGGCCAGAGGCAATCCTGGTACCTCCAGGTGTGGTTGTATAGCACGGGACTATGAGGGCAACACAGTGGCTATCACTGCAAGGAGGCTTTGTGACAGGACTAACAATGAGGCAAAATGTGAAGCTGCGAAAGAAGCTACCTTAATGGGAGTGAAGATGGGTTTTCAGAAGGTGCACTTGGAAGGAGATTCTAAAATCATCATTAATGGGATTAAGAAAGGCAGACTGGAATCATGGCATATGGATAAACACATTCAACAGATATGGTGTTTTATGTCGAAGTTTGAAGATTTCTGGATTTCCCATGTCTATAGGGAGGCAAATGTGGTGGCTGATACTCTGGCCAACTTGGGAGCAAATAGCCCCCATGGGAAAAAGGATGAAATTTTTTAAGACTTCGGTCTTCTCAAGTTGGATTAACTTGTGGCCGATGTTCCTTCACAAACTTGCGCACACCGAAGGAGGGAAATTTTAATTACTTCCCATACTTTATAATTATGAGATTGCAATGTATCATCCATTAAGACCACACGAAGGAAATTATTTCATGGTGTGTCTCCAGAAATTTCTTGGGAAGCTTTTAAACTTGGGAAAAGCCTCGACACAACTCACATAGTGCAAGGTTTTCAGCAGAGCGAAAATCATGGAGGCTAACTTTGCTTTGGAATCAAGCAACCAGACACAGGCATACAAAGGGAATGTCTTGACTCGGCGACTGAGACACATTTTTCTATCTGAAGGCCAGGCCTTCATGAGCTTAGTCATGGATTTCTTTGGCCCGAAATACCTAGATGACTACTGGAGAAGGAGGTCAAACCTGGATGTTGCCTCACTTTTTGTTGCTCTGGCCCTTTTGGTGGGGGACTCGAAGGAAGAGGTCCGACAAGTCGTGGAAGCCTGCATTGATTCGCAGTGGTTGGTGGGGCTTGAAGAAATTTTAAACAGGGTCAAGCTGGGTGTTGGGATACACATGGGACCAGACCCATGGAGGCAAATTAGAGGAGGAGAGACGCCTCTGCAACCCCTAATAGTGTGGTCATCTGCGACCCCAAGGGAGGTCCATATGCTGAAGGCCACTAAGGCATGACAGAATATAATCAAAATGTTGTAGGAGTTTTCTGAAGAGCGGGAGGATGCAAAGAAGGTAGCCACAAAGATGACACCCATCAAAAGTGTGAGACCAACCGGTGAGCCGTTGAGGCATCAACTGAGCAGAGGCAGAGGCACTATGATGGGGGCTCATGTAGGTGCAGGCATATGGGTGGATACATCACTCCTCGGGGAGAAGAAAACACGGGCTGCTGGTCAACTCCAGCCTCCAATTACAGACGATAGATCCATCCTGAATTTATCCAAGGAAGAATCTGACGCCTGGTTCAAAAAGTAATATGGTGGGGTGGTTATACGGTGGGAGTTTCTCCATGGTTTTTTTTTTTGACTCAATATTGGGCTGAATCTTTTTGAGTAAAGGGGTTTTTTGAGTAAAGGGGTTTAATGGCCAGACAATATTTCCCCAATTTTGTATGTTTCTTTTATGTGGGATGTTTATATCCCTTTGTTCCTTAACACTAGTGCATAAGTTTAGATGTCAGGTAGGTAAGTTTATGGGTTTGTAATACGGCAGCCATCTAGAAAAATGGCCTTATGATGTGATTCTTATCTCTTATCAATATAAAAACTGAATGTTATCGATCAAAAAAAATATTGGGAATTTGATTAGATGATTTGGGGAATGAATTTAGAAGGAAATAGATGATTAATTACTGATTAAAAACCATTAATTAATAGATGAAAATTAGTGTTTTTAATGTAAAGTCGCAAGTCTGTCCATTTTAAGGTGTCTACAGCTAGAAATAAGGAATGTGGTGGGAGTATGATGACCAGGGCTAGGAGAGGGATGCGCTATAATGTCAAGCCCCTTCACAACATTTTTGTCTTTGTCCTTTCCTTTTTCTAAGAAATCGGAGGGGGGGGAAGCAAACTTACCCATTCCTTTAGTATTTATAGAAGTAGAAATAGGGGAGACCACAATTTTCATCTTACCCTTCCCTTTGGAAACATATTTTTTAACAATAGGCTTAGGTTTGACCTCCCTCTGAGGTTTTTTGGAGGGGTAAAACTCTTCTTCCTCTAAATCAGAATAATCTTCACTGTCCAACTCTCCACTAGTCCTATGCACACTAGTATCCTCATCCTCCAAGACATGAATGAAATTATAAGGGCTAGGGAGATCCCTAAAATTATCATAAATCAAAATGAGAAAACCCTCATGAAACATCATTTACTTGTCTGGGTTCTCCCTATGATCATTGATACTAGCAATAAGGGAAGACAACAAATAGTAAGGCAAAGTAACCCTAGTGCGATACCTAAAATGATCTAGAAACACAAAATGGTGGCCAAAATACCTAGTAAAATGACCATAAAGGATAAATATTCAATGATTACCTTTAAAACTTGCATCCAAATAGGCTTGATGATTGTTGTTTCATAGAAACTCTTTGATTTTTGCTCAAACTTCTTGCATTCCTCCTCAAATTTAGGAAATTTTTGCATATCCAACTCAGAGTATTTTTTATCCCAGGAAAAAATCATACCTCCAAAGATAAGCCTGTCACCTCTGCTATTGACTTATCATCAATAGTGACTTCCTCCCATGCAAAGTGATGCAACCATCCTTCCAATCTTCAGCCAAATACCCTCTGACTTTCTTATTCCAGTCATGCTATTTTTCTAAATACAAATTAAGCCCATCCCTCTTAATAATATGCCAAATAGTGGGCTTATTCTTCCATTTTCATAGTCCAAGGGCTACACCCGACGTCCATTGCCACCCATTTTCAAGTCTATAACACAACAAAGCTTGTAGAGAGCAGAAAATTTTGAAAAACAAGCAAGGAAGAAAAGCTAGGCAAGGACCCAAAATTCCCACAATATGTGTGAGGAATAATCACTTTGGACTCCCATAAAGCCTTTTCCATAATCTAAAATAATGAGGAAGGTGTACTTCTAAAAGGAAAATCCACCACGCCGCTAAAAGATGAAAGGACTCATAATTATATGGTAAAGTCACTAATGCCTCCCCCATAGGTTATGTCATAATGAAGAAGAGTGGTGATATAAGCATCCAACCTGTACACCCTCTTCCATGTAAGACTCTCCTTACTCGAGACCACTTTGTTTGCATAATAGTCAACAACCATGTTTAATGTCCCTTTAATCATGGTATATAATACATTTGTCAAAGGTAGCAATTATCTCCTTGGATCCGTTAATCTGATTTCCAATAGTCCACGAAGGCTTATGGCTACCATTTATACATTGAATTATATTATTAGAATCCCGTTCAAGCCAAACATATTTGAAATTATTTTGGCGGTCAAGGTAAATACCCTAGAAAGCACTTATGGCTTCAACCATGTGGTTGGTTTGGTAACCCAAGGGGAGTGCCACATTCAAAATCAACCTGTGATTGTCATACCTGATCACTCTCCCACACCTAGTGGACCCAGGATTGCCCTTAGCCACCACATTTGATGCCTCCTTCCCATTACCATTTATGAAGAGAAAAGTATCATCAATAAAGTGTTGATGTGTGATGTTGGCTATACCTTTTGTGACTTTAATTTCTATAATCTCATCTTGATCTTGTGTTTTTGTATTAATCTCTCCAGGGCTTCGACCAAGGTTATAAAAAGGAAAGGGGATATTGGATCCCCTTGTCTGAATCCTCAATATATATCAAAGTACCCTTCTGGGGATCCATTTACAAGAACTAATAATCTGGGGGTACATATGCAGCTGAAAATTAGATTGATTACTTTTTTAACAAATCCAAAAGCTTCCATGTTTTTACATAAAAATCTCCAGTCTTCCTTGTCATATACTTTCTTGATATCTAGTTTAATCAACATACTTGGTTTAGAACTATGTTGGATTAAAATAGATATCGATAAATTATATGATGGATCTACCCCATCAAGGTGAGATGTGCCCATTACAAACCCTGTTTTCTCTTTAGAGATGATATGAGGAAGCAATTTTTTTATTTTGTTTGCTAATATCTTGGCTACAATTTTATATGTAGTGTTGTATAGTGAGAAGGGTCTATAATAATATAACTCTTTTGTCTTTTATTTTTTAGGAATGAGTGTTATAAAAGTGTTGTTAATCTCTTTCAGAATTCTTCCTGAATTTCGCATACATTCTAGTGCTTCAATTAATTCTTTTCCTAGGAAACACCAACAATCCTAAAAGAAACAAGCACAAAACCCACCTTGACCAAGTGCTTTTTTTGGATGGAATTGCTTTAAGTTCATTTCAACTTCTATAGTAGTGATTTTTTCTACTAACATTCTATTGTGTTCTTTTGTGACAAACTTTGGTATGTTTTTTAGTAATCCATTTTGCGAGTTTAAGTTAGATCCATCCCAATTATTTAGGGTATTTTTGAGGTGACTTACTATTTATTCAATAATTTCTTTGTGATCCTCTATTGCATTTCCCTTTTCTCCTTTAATTATGGTAATCCTATTAATAATTCTCTTGTATTTTGTATTGTTATGGAATAATTTTGAGTTCCTATCTCCCTCGGTTAGCCACAATATTTTTCTCAATTTTTGTTTCCAAAAAATTTCCTCTTTTAACAGTATGCCTTCATATTTTTGGAGTAACTCTTTTTCTTTTAGATACTTGCTTTGATCCATTCCTTCCTTTATGACTTCTTCATTAAGGGTATCTATCTCTTCTTTTATCTTCTCTTTTTATTTGAAAATATTTTTAAAATTATCTTTACTCCTTTACAAGATCTTTTGTTTAATTATATTTGTTTTAGAGTTGAAGCAATACATTTTTGAAGCTTCTACTTGTGTCTCTTTCCACCATTTTTCATAATGTCTATGAAGTTTGTATCTTGAAGCCACATCTTTTCAAATTTGAATGGGTAGCTTCTTGGTTTTTCCTTCTTCTTCAATTTTTGATAGGACTAGTAAGTGATCCAATCCTCCAATAGACATGATATGAGAGCTCAATGTATTGGGGAACACAACTAAATTGCCTTTAAACATAAACTTGTCTATTTTTTCTACTATTTGGTTGAATCCCTTCCTTCTGTTGTTACCTACCTTCTGTTGTTACATGTATAAGTACCATTTGATGTTTTTATGTCCATCAAATTCTTATTTCAGACCCACTCTTTAAAATCCTTTTGCATCTATGATTATGTTTGATTTTCTCCTCTCTTTTTTTAAGAATCTAGTATAGCATTGAAAACACTGCCCAAGGTGTAGGTAATATCAGGATTCTGTTGAATATAGTTCTCAATTTCATTCCATGCTTCTTTCTTTTTTGGGGTTATTGTGGGTCCATAGAAATTCACAAGGAAAAATCTGGTTGAGTTGCTGATACTTTTTATCCAACCGCCCTGCCAGTTGGAATTTCATATCTTATTTTCATATGCAACTTTCTTACGGTAGCATAGTATAGCCATACTACCTGAAATCCCTTCTAAGTTCACGGGACTAAAGTTCCAAAATTGGACTAGTTTTCTGTTGTAATTGGCTATCGCCTCATTGCTTAATTTATTTTCTTTGATCATTAGTATTTCTGGTTCAAAAGTGGTTAGGCAACACCTTACCAGATATTTCTTGTTAGGGGCATTCATGCTCCTAACATTCCATATGAGAAGCTTCATTTTTTGGTGGAAAGGTCCTTCCCCTTTCCTGCATTAAAAAGAGAGGTGATCTTGGCTTGATCCTCTCTAGCCCCAACCATACATCTTAATTCATTAAGGGATTTCCTTCCCCTTTACTTTGTTGTTTTTTCATAATCCGGTATACTTTTGTCTGAGAAACTTAGAGCTAGCCCAGATTTCACCATCTCTCTATTCTCCCCTATAGGCTAGTTGGTAATATCAATACTTCCAAATAATGCTTCACTCTCTTCCAAATCCTCTTCATCCAGCTCCATTAATTTCTTGACAAGCTCTTGTTCTTCCTCTTCCTCACCCCTAGTGTTCTCTTCATTTATGAAATATTTTTCCTCCTTATTAATACACATAATTTTATATACAAATTCCAATTCTGGAGGGATTTATACCTCAACTTCTTCCTCCCTTATCTCACCTTCTTCTATTTTTCTTTTGTCTTCTTTCAACCCTTATGATTTTTCCTTTTGGGGGTTATAATCTCTTGGTGTACTGCTTCCAAATGATCCATGACCTCCTCCCGAGTCTTAATTTCAATGTTATTTCTCCCCTTTATATTGATGTCTTCTTGTTCCATCCCCTTTTCTTCATTTGATGATTTTTTATTTTGATCTTCGTCTTCTTGATTTAATAAATCCATATGTTCAATTACATATGTTCTAAATCCTTTTGCATCCTGCAATAATTGTTGTAGGGTTTCTTTGGTGGATGCAATTATCTTTGTTCTTTGTACTGCATTCCTTGTTAAATTCTTAATTGCAGAATTCAAATTTGTTGATTTAGATTCATTGCCTATTGCTACAATTTCTACAATGAACCCTCCAGACTCATTGCTGAATTTGATGGAAACATCCATCCTTAGAATTATGTTATTTTCTTTAGACCTCTTTGGTCGATGGTTTTTTTAAGATTATGTGTTTGTCATCATTTTTCCTTCATAGAAAGAAGGTTGTAAGAATAGTTACCTCTTTTTGTAATTATTTCTATAGATTTTAATTCTTTGATTTATGTATCTATATTAATAAAATTTTAACTTCTTTAGCTAAATTCCTTCCTTGGATGCCTTCAGAGCCTAAAAATTAACCCATTTTATTCCTATCATTTCTACTATTTTAGGAAAGTGATATTCGATAGGCAAGGGTCCAATGTTAACACATTTAGGTAGTTTCTCTGGTTTATATGGACCGGGGATAAAATTTGGTGTCCATTCAATGCAATGAAAGCAACATCTCTTGCAAAATCTAATATTTCCAAATAGGATGTCCTATTTGATTTCTTTATTTTTCTAGGTTATTAATAGGAAATAATTTTCTAGGTTAGATATACTTACTTGATTAGGGAATTGATACTTTCACCATGTGATTTGGTATTGGATTGGCAGGTTTTGGTTGCTCCATACTAGTAACACTCCTAGCTCCATGTAATGATCTCAAAATGGTCATATAGTCTCTGCTTTGATCTCCAGAGTTTTGGCCTTTTGTTTCCTGCCATTGTTAGGGTTTGTATATATATTCATGTTGACCTAATTGACTCATATATTTATTATATATTTCCTCTTCGCTGGGTCACAATTTATCCCATACATTACCCTAGGGATGCTTATCTTTGGATTTTCTTTATTTGTCCATAGATTATCTTTCAACCTTCTGTGTTTTTCCATGTTTTGTAATGAATGTCCAGTTAATTTCCTTTCTCTTTGGTTCCTTTTGAATGGGATTCTATTTTTTCCATATCTTGAAGGATATGCCCTCAGTCATGTTTGGTGTTGCGTTCTTTAGGGATTCATTCTTTTCCATTCATTTTTGCTTTCTAGAAATGATTTTGAAGGAATATGATTCCTTACAGGGTATTTCCTCTGATGATTCTTGTTGCTTCCCTCTGTGGAATATCAAAATTAGATCTGTTGAATTTTGTTGCATCCCACTACCAATGTGATTTTGCAATAAGATCCTATTTTGTAATGAATGTTCAGTTAATTTATTTTCTCTCCGGTTCCTTTCGAACATGATTTTGTTTTTTTACAGATCTTGAAGGATATGCCCTTAGTCGTGTTTGGCGTTGCGTTCTTCAAGGATTCATTCTTTGCCATTCATTTTTGCTTGCTAGAATTATTTTGCAGGATTATGATTCCTCGACAGTGTATTTCCTCTGATGCTTCTCGCTTCTTCCCTCTGTGGAATATCAAAATTATACCTATTGAATTTTGTTGCATCCCATTGCCTTTGTGATGTTGCAATAAGATCATGTGTGATCCCTAGAGGAATTGTGTTGACACCTGTAGCCACTTGTTTAGGGAGGCTCATGAATTTTTCTTTCCTTGCCAGCCTTCTGGATTTTCTCCCCATAATTGTTTACCATTCCCCATCAGTAGAGTTTGAGGAAGGGCAACCTTTTTGCATATAATTCTTGATGATTCACATTGGTGAAGATTCACATATTCAGAGCAAATACGCGATCTATGCAAAATTAATTTTTAATATAAAAGTAGATATAATATTAAAAATTATTATCCAACTTAGTTAATTTTTAATATTAATTTTTAAAAATGTTACACACACACACACACACCCACACCCACCCACATAATCTTTTTTCAAGAGATCTATTTTTTTCTTATTGATGATCTAATAAGTATTCTAACCATGGTATTGTTATAAATTTTTCATGTATTTTAACAAGGATATATATTTAACTATGATTTATTAAAAAAAATGTAACTAGTTATCTTGAAATGAACTATTAACGTCTTTGAATAAACCTAATTTATCACATTAATGAAACTAGAAATCTTGAAATAAATTTTGTAACTCAACCAATTCTAGCTCCAAACCAATTTTTCCTTGACAGACATCTATTAAGGAAAAACAACCATGATTTTTTCAATGGATGACCATCTATTTGAAGTGCCTCTTCGAACATTGAAGTCTTTTTATCTTATTTTAAGTAAAAATATATATAGGGGAGATGACCCAGTAACCGTTAGGGGGTCTAATAACCGTGACCTTTTTGTCATGTTGACCCCCCAATTGTAATACTAAAGGAGCCCCAAAAATGATAACACATGCACCAATAGTTGATCACACATGTACTAATAGCGGATCATTTTTTTTTACCTTTTTTGGTTGGTGATTGGCCCATTTGTGCACCACTATTGGGACATTTTGTAACAACCACAAGGACATTGGCCACAAGTACTCGCATTTTTTAGTAAATGACTATTGATGCAAGAACATAGCGGGTATCAGGTGACACTTTGAAAAGACCATTTTTTGACCACTTTGTGTTCAATGTTCTCTATAGAGAGATTTGTGAATACCGAATGAATGAATGAAATAATTTTGATGACGTCCACGAGACCAGCGGTCTACGGGACCAAGAGAGGACCAATTAATTTGCCCGTTGAAATTTCTCCAAGTAGACCCTTTTGTTGTGGATCCTCATTATGAAGGTATTTATTTTGTGTAATTTTGCCTCTTGAAAAAGTTCATTCAAACTATTCACCTATAAGTTGTCTTCGTAATGACTGCGAATATATTCATAAGCTACACATTCCTTAATAAAATGTCACTTTGTTTCAACCATCCCTCTGCTGCAAAAATTACAATTTCTTTCTTCCCACATCTCTTTGCAAAATTTCCATCTACTAGTTTCGCATCGCAAAGAGAGTTGGTCCTCAACTGAGCCATCATAATTTTTGTCTTATCTTTGATTGCGGTGTTGGTTTCTGGAATAGGGTTTACTCATAAATGACACCAAGTTAACTACCTATTCACCTAAAGAGATGACAACTCTTATGATTAACAAACAAATGGACTTGGGCTAACTGACAAGGAAGACTCAACCCCTTCTACACTTCAGGCTCTGAAAAACCTAGGAGAGTAATCCTATGATTCTCGTATAGTCTCTGTACCAAATTTATACTATGAACAACTTCATCAGATAATCTCACACCAGGCTCAATATTACAAGGATATAATAAATAATGGCTAATTATTTATTGATCAACAACTTTCTTAGAGCATGAGATGGTGTATTTCAGTAGCATCATCATACATAATTAAAATGGACTTCATTATTAATCAGATTTCATGTAAAATCAAGTTATTCTAAGAAAAACCCCCCAAAAAAACAAGAGAACATTAATTAGATTAGTGCCCTATCCATTGGGCCATTGTAAATTCGACATACACCTACATCTTATGACAAGATTTGTGCCTAATAACTTTTGAATCTAAGAAAAACATTGCCTTACAATGTTTTTGTTAGAGTACATAGTCTTCTTTACCACTTATTAATTATATCATGTTGATATTAATTATTAAGTTAGGCGTACTCTATTTTTTACTTAAGCTTTCTCTTAGGTCAGTTTTTCCTTTTTAGGGTTTC
>MU227297.1:599777-621980 GCA_018584345.1 Thuja plicata
ATGTGTGCCCTTGGACTCGAACCCCGCCCCTGACTGTTTGTCCAAAAGGCATATCCACTGGCTTCTTGGCCTTGGCAGCCATGGAAGCAGGATATAACAGCAAAGCACAAAAAAAAATAGAGACATAAAACTGATTTGAAGTTTGAATGGCAGCAGTAGGGAATCAAACAATGTAATACTTACCTTAAGCCGACAAAGCGAAATGAACAAGCTCTCGTAACTCGTAAGCACAGAAGATAGGGTTTCGAGCAAGGCACTCACGCGCTGCAACAAAGCGAAATGAACAAAGCACAGAAGATAGGGTTTCGAGCAAGGCACGCGGACGAAGGAAAACGCCGTTGGATGTGAAATGAAAACGTGGATGTCAAAAATTATACAACGCCCACGCGGACCCGACGACCCTTCAAAATTGGAATTCGAAAATCGGCATGCGAAGATGGTATTCCAATTCCACCTTTTCAAGTGGAAGATGGTATGCCCATTTTTTTGGCCAAATTGGAATATCAAAATTCCAATTCCATCTTTCACAGTCGACCACAAACAATGGATACCGTCTTCTAAATACAAAATGCATGAATATCGGCCGATATGCCGTGGTCCAAACGGGCCCTTTATGTATATTAGCCAAAGGGGGTGGAATTGATTTAATTAAAAGCACTTAGGACTTTAGATTTAAATCAATTAATTATAGGGGTTTTAGCTAATAATCATTTGAGAATTTAGGAATTAAGTGTAATGTCATATTTATGCAAATTTGGGTTTTCTGCATTTGAAACTCAGTCAATTAGGAGAATAATTTGCCTAATACAATAGGACTTCGAAGATAAGAAAATGCACCAAAATTGATTGATTATTAGGTGCCAATTTTGGGGTGTTACACTATGAGATGTAGCTCTTTAGGCTTATCTTTGTGGAAACTAGAAGAAATAACCATAGTTTTGAGATTATCAACTCTTCTTACCCACTTATCCACAATTGACATAAAACTAGCCTCATCATTTGCAAAACTTCTTAATGTAATGAACAAAAAAGAGTATAAATCACAAACATGGGATAAATTGACCACAAAATTATGGTATAGATGATCCAGTATTGTAGATACTATATCCCTTTGCCTCTCAGACGAAGCTTGTCTGGTATCCTTTAATTTCTTTTCCAATTCATCAATCCTTTCAAGGCACCGTGCCTTGGTTGGGTCCATAGAGCATGTTATCTCATTGACTTCTAGTGGTGTTCAGACTACTGGAGGATTACAAACAACAATTTACTGACTGAGTGCAGTAAGAGGATTCACCCCAACAAGGGACAAAGTAGCAGTGGAAGTAGAGGCACCAGATTCCATATCTTTTATCTTTTTTTCCAGTATTCGGTTTGTAGCTTGTAATTCCACAAAGGATTATGTAATTTCCCATACTTACCAAACAATTCCTCATATTTCTACCTGTATTCCAACTTTTCTGCTTCTGATCTCTTTGTTGCTCCCTCAGATAACAAGGCAACATTAACTGTGAGACTTGTAGCTTCAACACTTGATGTTTTTGAAGCCCTCTTGATCATTAAGCTACCCCCAAACTAGGGTGACCTCCTTTAGAACTTGACCTTCTCCCCTCCTACGACAAGGACCAAATAGCCAAAGCTGCATAATATGAACTCCAAGATGATCCTCTCGATTCTTTTTTTGCTTGTTCTTCAGACCTATACAAAGGCTCCTTCGATTTTCTTATAGCATCTAGTGCTACTGTATCAATAATATCCCAATCTGGGAGTACCAACACACTAACATCTTGCACAAGTTTTCTTCCCTCCTCTATCAAAGAATTAAATTCATTCATCATTTCAACTTTAATTTCCTCTTCACACTCATGTGAAGGTCTATGTGGTTGTGCATCAATCTTCTCCTCACATCTCCTGTTATAATATGATATCTTAGTTTACCAAATTCATTGTATAAAAGCCTTGCTCGTCACAAACTTATCATCACTAATAAAAGTCTCACATGCTTCCTTTCTGGCATCCCTGTATGCCACACTTTGAATATCTTGTGAAGTAAAGTCAAATTCTGGGGCTACAGGTTCAACAATCATACCCATCTGAACTTCTTTATCTGTGATAACAACCATACCCCTTTCACCAATTCCACTAATTACATGAGTTCACTTTATTTTATTTTTAGGACGTGGCATGGGTGCATCTGGTGGAAAATCACCATACTCAACAATCCTTATACCTCCAAAAGGTCTTATAGGTGGTATAGTAATAGGGGCATCATCAGTACTAATTTCCTTCCACTTTCTCTTTGAATCGTGAACCTCCTCCTCTTCTGAGGAACTAGATACATCAACAATGTTCTCATCATCAGATGATTCAAATTCTCCTCTAATTTTTATATGCGTGAAACCAGGTGTTGGCTCAAAAATAGGTCTCTTCTCTAGCTCACCTGCCTTGGGCCTAAGAGGCACATGTGAGACAATCAAAGTTTTAACCTCTTTAGCTAGAGAAGTGTGTGAAGAAACTCTGGTAGTTGGAATATTTCTATAAACCTTTTCAAAAAGGGCCAACTTATCCATAGTTGCCTCCATGATCTCTTTATATTTTTTAAGCTTCTTATCTTGTTTGAAAAATGAGTAAATCCTATCAAAGGATCATACGAGGCATCAATCTCTTTAACTATTGCTAACAATTTCTTGTAGGCCACCCATTTTCCCTTATACTCCCCCTGTAGTTTCAAATCAAATTGATTTGCAATGACATCTTCAGGGTAATAGAAGACATGCTCCCTCTGGGGCATTCTAATCCTTAATTTAAACATGTTGAAGAAATTTTCCCGGTCATAGTATCTTGCAATAGTAGTGCCCAAATGTTAGGGCTCAAAGAACTTATCAAAGTGCACCCAACCACCTCTTGTTAAAACAAAACAAGGTATGACTATATGATCAGGAAATAAGGTCCCTTTAGGCTTCCCTACCAATTCCGCTTCTTCAGTCTAGCCGATCTTCCATATCACCTCTGCAAAACCTAATCTTAAGGGTACCTCAAAAGGCAAAACACGGGGTGTTCCCTCAAATCCATATACCCTTAAGCCTGTGCTAACAGGGTATGGTATTACATAACCCCAATTATGTAAATTGTTCATCTCAAGCCTCGTTTCTTTAGGTCTTAAAAAGGCATTTGGAATCTTGATTACATTTGCAATCAATCTAGACCTAAGCCTAGATGCAAAAAATTATCAAATCTCACAAATGTAGCCTCACTTTTGTCCTATGACAGATCCATTGTCCAAATTTGTACCGACACTTGTTCTCCTCCAATTATTCTCATGAATTTCATAATTTGAGAAAAGAAATATGCCTGTTTAAAAAGAATCATGTGCATTACCAATGAATAGTGGTAGAAGAAACACTGCCTCCCATCTCTCTTCAGCAACTGTAATCCCTCATGTATCTTATCTTCTAGATAGGGTGCAAAATCATACACATTTGTGAATCCAAGATGTTGTATCTGAATGACCATATGCATAAAGTTTGGTGGCATCACACTGCTTGGGTGCCTACCAATTACCTAAAATGATGAGTAAAAAGTTTCCTTAGCATGCATAGAAAATGCCTCAATAGGAAAAGGCTCTAATGAACTAGTCCCAACATAATATTTTGAATCTTTGACGCTTGCCAAATGATGAGACAACAAAGCTCCTCTTACATAATTTCTCAACCTTTTATAATCATCTGAAAAGGCATCCATGTTGATTTGTTCTAACTGTGCTGATGGCTCACTTCCAAAAACCTGTCTCACTTCATCACTAGTGATCTTGACCAAGACCTCCCCAATTATATCCGTAACAACTCTCAGCACATGATCATACTTGTTTGCAATAACCCTCAGTAAATCTACATCCATAAAAACTCTAGGGATCACAACCCTACCTAGGTCAAACTGCTAGGCATTAGACCATGGGTTTGCTAACTTCCTCTGTCCTATCCACATTCTGAACAATTCAAGACCCATCATCAGAATTCTAGCGTCAGAAACCATATACGCCTTATCTACCAATCCTTCACCGAGGGTTTTTCCAGTTAACAACAATTGTCCCTGTCTTCTATCACTAGTTAACCCCTTCAATTGGTCTAAGAAATCATCACAAAGATTTCTCATTCGATACTCTGTCTGTCCTGAGTGCTTTCTCATAGGAGACAACTCGCCTTTTACAAAATTTATACCAAACAACAAAAAAAAAGCTAGGGTACAATGATAAACTAAAACTTTTCAATTCTACTCAATTATTTATCAACCCATGATACCCTAATTCAGTGACCCTCCAACAATCAAAGACCATAAATGCATACAAAAATTACCAAGATTCATCCTTTAAAAACAACTGGGATAGCAAGAAGATGACTTATGGGTTTTCTAATCGCAACCCAAATTAATTTCTCTGAGAAAAACATGAATCTTTGCCTTAGACTACCAGACTATCAAAAATCACCTCCCTTTGCCTTTTATGAATTAAAAAGATCAATAAATATGTTGCAAACAACCATAAACACAAAAGAAAATAGTCGCTTACACCATTAATTCTTCATTCATGCAAGCAATAGTCTCCAATTAATTTGAAAGGATTTGAATAACAACTGTTGATCCTCCTGATCAGATGACACGTATTAATCACTCTAATACTTACTGTCAAGTTGGCTTACACCACATCCTACACGTCATCACATTTGGCCCCACTGATTAGAGGCTCACTATGTACCTCTGGATACGTGGATTCATCTCGCGGATACACGATTGTTCAAAGGCCTAACAATTTTGATCATGGATCGACGACAACCGTCGATCCTGGCTGATCTTTACCTGACGATCATCACCATAGCCTTTTTTTTCCTTTGAATTAACTCTTGAGCAAATTTATCATTCATAACATAAGATCATCGCTCAAAAGTGCATGTGCAAAAAGATGGTCCCATTAGTAGCACGACAAATAACTAATCACAAACCATAATCGCAAGAGAGAGAATCCCAAAACCCTTAACAACTCAAAATTTGCCAGGTGTCATCTTCTCAGGAATTCGTGATCAACTCTAGTGGTTACATTTCTGATTGCGAGAACACGAGCAGTCAAGAAAAATGTAATTGTTATTGGAATCATTGACTGCCGTAGGTTAAGACAAAAAAAGAATCGCTAAGTTGATAAAACAAGCTATCCCTTGGCAAAAAGAAACCACAGGGGTCGAAAACTTAAGACGAAAAAACCTAGGGACTTACAAAACTCGGCCCACTACCACTAAAACAAGACCCACCACTGTAAGTGGCATGAAAAAGGTAGTGAAGAAAAAGAGAACCTTAGGGTTTAAACCAAAAGAAACAATTTCATATAAAACTTTTAAACCCTATACCTTGATACCCGCTGCAAAGACAAACCAAACCACCACATTTACTACAAAGGCACTAAAAATACCAAATTTTGCAAAGGGAAACACCAAACACCACCATGCAGAACCTAAATATTCTTTAACACCGTGATCCCACTTGGGGTAACATTCTTTGACATAGTAAGTTTTTTTTCTAGCTTTCTATTTTGTTCACATGTCAGTCTTGAATTTCTCTAACACCCACTTTTTTTTATCTCTATATTAGTGTTTGGGCACTCATGGAGGTTTTATGTTCCATTTGTTTAACCATTTGCTATTTTGTTTCTTCTACATTTTTTTTCTCCGTTTTATCTCCTCTTCAGCCACCATCCTAGGCCAACGATGCATATCCATATTTCCCACTTTTTTTAAGTAGCATAGCAAGTGAATAATTGTCGAGGCTTCAATTAGAAACATACTAACCTCCACCAAGAGGATCTTATATGAGACCGTTGACTTGACCTTGAGGTTACTAGTGATAAGATGTTTTTGGATTCTTTCTATATGCCGCCATTTGTGATTTGACACGTTACTCCCCCAAACCTCACACCCATAAAGAATAACCAGAATCACTAGGAGACCAAAGAGAGTCTTCCTGGTCTTCCAATCCTACAACTCAGCTTTCCTGCATCTATTCTGAAGAAGGTAAGAGGCTTTTCCATCCCCTATGCATTCTTTTTGATCTACATGTCTCCCAACTTAGCCTATAGTGGAAATCAATTCCCAGGTACTTGTACTCTTCCACAATCTCTAAAGAGTTGCCCTAAAAAACAAAAGCATACTTCTATTTTTTCCTTTTCAAAGAAAAGATCATGATTTTAGTCTTAGAGGTATTAAGTTGCATCTCTACCTCCTGGAAAAAAAACTCCAAATTCTTGAAAAATGCTCTCTCAATCCTTGAGCGGACTTTGCAATAAGAATAAGGTCATCAACACACACAAGAAACCTCACCACATAACTTGCCAAATGCATGCCTTCTCCATTGGCCTTGCTTAACCACTCTTCGAATTTATCGATGTAGAGACCAAACAAAGTAGGGGATAAAGGGCACCCTTGTTTGACACCTATGTCACTCCCAAAGCATTCAAACACGCCCTCCTTACTTCTGATTTTGGCTCTGACTCGTTCATACAACTTATAAACAACAACCCTTAACTCCATTGGGATCTCCAACTCTTCCATTCTATGCCACAACTTATCCCTAAGAATGGTGGCAAAAGCTTTCTTAAAGTCCACAAAACAACAAAAAATTCTCCTCCCTATTTCTCCTACACTTTTTCAATGAAATGTCTTAGAGTGATGCAATGATCAATGACAGAATGCTTTGGTCTGAATCCCGTCTGTCCCTATGCTCTTCTCTCTTCTTTTTCTGTTCAATCACTGATTCTATGCTCTAACATACTCCCAAAGAGTTTCCCAAGAAGGGGATTCACCATAATGGTACGATAATTGGACGGATTTTTGATGTCTCCACTCCTATGAAGAGAAATAACAACACTTAATGATAACAGATTTCCACAATCCATGAATTTTACTGCTATGCTTCTGGGGAAGATTGTGTGTAAGTTTTTAGCATCAACGTTTCAGATCATACTCCATGATCCATCATCAAGATGAGAGAGCTCAAGAATGAAAAATGAATCATACTCCATTTTTCATTCTCGAGCTCTCTCATCCTGATGATAGATCATGGAGTATGATCCGAAACGTTGATGCTAAAAACTTACACACAATCTTCCCTAGAAGCATAGCAGTAAAATAACAACATTGACAGTCTATTCAATAAGGAAGCTGCCCCGTGTGACCTTGTTAAAGATGTCCTTGATGTGCGGAGCCAAGAGTTCCATTCCCCATTTTAAAAATTCTACCTACAAACCATTAATATCTTTTACTTTACCATTTGTCAGCTTCTTTATACCTAGTTTAATATCCTCAATAGAAAATAGCTCAGCTGAAGTATAAATTATAGGTGGGCTATCCTCTCTATTTGAAACCGTTCATATAATAGCTTCACATATTCCAACCATTGAATCTCTCTGATGTTGTTTTCTACTTGTTTTCTCTTCTTCTACAACTCTCTCAACAAACCCTTAAGATTATGTTTCCCTTAAAAAATTAACTCTTTCCTTCAAAGAATCACATAACTCTCCTTTTTAGATTTTATGAACTATTTATATGGATAAATATTTTCTTTGCCTCATTCCTCTCAACAAAGGCAGAAACCTTAGTTTTAATAACTCACATAAATATTTTCTTTGCCTCATTCCTCTCAACAAAAGCAGAAACCTTAGTTTTAATAACTCACATAGAACGATACACCGAAAAAATGGTCCAAATCCGACTTACACTTTAGGATCTGTAGGTACGCGGCTACTGGGTCATCTCCTCTACTGTTGAAAGGCAAAGAGCGAGTTGTCTTGCATAGCTTTGTATTAACCTGGAGTATATCACTGTCAACAACTGCAAGAGGCCCTGTAGAAGAAGCCATAAAATAAAAATTCCTCATTTTGCCTCAACGAACTTCTCTTATGGATTACACAAGCCGCGAGGCAGAGGTGATGGAAGAGAAAAAGGGAAAAGGCAGGAGGGCGAGTGAGGGAGAGAGGGAGTTGTTATGGATGGCAGGCATAGCCAGCTGCATTAAGTTTCTTTTAATCCCTGCTTATCATAGCACAGACTTTGAAGTGCACAGACACTGGATGGCGCTCACTCATTCCCTGCCTCTCAGTCAATGGTACACTGACGAGAGCAGCCCGTGGACATTGGATTACCCTCCTTTTTTCGCTTGGTTCGAGAAGTTCCTCTCTGTGGCGGGTGCGTTTGTGGATGCCCACATGGTGGATCTGCATATGCACAACTACAATGCCCAAACAGTCATTGTCTTTCAAAGGACAACTGTAATTATCGCAGATCTCTTGCTCTACTGGGCCCTGTGGAGGTGCTGCAGGAAGCTCAGCCTGGAGAAGCAGAGGCTTGTTTATATTGCTGTTGTTTGGTCGCCCGCTCTCTTCATTGTGGACCATATTCACTTCCAGTACAATGGATTCCTGTTAGGGATTCTCTTGTTGTCAATTTCCTATCTTCTCGAGGGGAAGGATTTGATGGGTGGATTCCTATTCGCCGTTTTACTGTGTTTTAAGCATCTGTTTGCTGTGGCGGCCCCGGTGTATTTTGTGTATTTGTTGAGGCACTATTGCGTAGGTCGTTACAGGGTCTTAAGGTTCTTTGTCTTGGGGGCTTCGGTTTTGTCTGTGCTTCTTCTGGCATTCGGACCCTTTCTATATCATAAACAGGTGCGTATACTTTTCTGCTAAATCATTGTGAATTTTTGATTTGAGAGTTGTTTGCTTTCAACGTTTTGTATTATGAGAGGTTTCTTGGACTTCCTTTGCCATTCTATGTTGCCTTTTCACGGGAAAGGACCACACAAATGTCAATTGTTCAGGCCATGTGTTATATGCCAATCACTTTGTTAGCTTTTGTTCCAGAAATTAGATCCAAATCGACAAATTTGACTCTGAAAATTACTGATTGCGCAGAAAAGGTTTTTCTTCTCCTTTTGTTTATGTTCAACAATTTCTTGAACTGCCCATCCCTGCCTCCCTTCCTCGAAAAGACAAAACAAAACCGATTGACACTTTATAGACATGTAGTGACTTGATCTTGGATAGTACAGTTTCTAATCAGAATAAGGAGCCGAAGGTACATTTCTCAAGCACAGTGAGAGAAAATTGAGAGCACCAATGATGCAGTCCAGGATCGGGTACCTTCAGCAGGTAGCCAATCCCAGGCAGCCTATAGATTTAAAACAACAAAATAACATCAATTATAAATTTCCAAGATTTTTCATTAACAAAAACTTGAATAAATGAGACAATTAACACAAAATCTGGAACTTAAATAATCTGTAGCATAACCAGCTAAAAAATAGCAAATACACATACATTAGAAGATTCTCAACGCAGCTCTCCAATCTTAAAAGTCACGGGCCTTCTATCATATGAAATATCTGCTCAGTATAACAATAACAATTCAGGATCAATAGACTCAGATGCCCAACACACAGACTCTTACGTCATCTCCTACCACTAGCTGGAACACTACCGACTTAAAAAGAAAAAATATATTCTTCCTTTTAAACTTATAACCCACTGAATTTTTTTTTTTTTTTTCCCAACTAGAACTCCATTTCTCCTTTGAATTCCCTACCTCCTCCTCTTTCCTCCAACACAGCCCTTTAAAATGTTATTTGCTGTTTTTCTTTTCGAAAAAACCCCCAAAATCTGCAGATACTCCCCTAATTTTAACCCAGCAATTGTGAATGTTAAATGCTATTTTATAAATCCCAATAAATGGGCACCTTCCGCACTCCTGCTTCACACGCTACCTTCCTCTTTCCATGCCATCTCCCATGTATCTGCAAACTCTCCTGCTTCACACTTCCCCTAACCTAAATAGAAAATAGTGCCACCATGATTCAACCATTACAAAATAGAGACAGTCAGGATTCAAGTAAGAAATGCCAATGCTGAAAATAGGTGTCACCCCATTAAGGATGTAACATTCATCCAACATCTCCACAAGTCACCAGTCCTAAAATAGGCTCCACTATCTTCTTGTTTTGCTGCTCTTGCATCATACTTACTGGGTAAGAAGTTTGTGAGCATAGTTCACAAATTTGAGCGGATGAAATCACACATTCTGCATCAAACTCCATTATTGAACCAAACTGTAATGTTCCCTTTGGGATTACCATATATTTTGCCCTAGAATCACAAATCCAATAAGCAGAGAACATGATATAGCTAGATATATAACTTTACCCAAAGAATAAGAGGCAAGATAGAACCTTGTTGAGATTCCGCAACCATGTTAGACAAATCATTGAAGGTACAATTCATAAGATCAACCATTATTAGGGTTTAAGAAAATGGATTCATAATCATTTTAATCATAAAACATATCTAATTTTTTATTAGGATTCAACCATAATGGAGTTTGGATAAGGAGACATGATAGGGTGGCCAAGAGATCCTCTACCCTAGGCCTAAGAGTGGATATACCATCCCTCTTGGCCTCATGTGGCCTTCTGCCATCTCATATGAGGTGGTGTACCTAGTGAGGATCCTATAACCATTCCCTTTCATCATGCCACCCTTATTCACTCCTATATGATTGATACTCCTTCGAATCCATCCCATCAATCGCTCAATGTAGAGGTGGGGAGAGAAACTGCAATAGGGTGCCCAAGAGATCCCCTACCCTAAGCCCAAGAGAAGATTTACCATCCCTTTTGGCCTCATATGGCCTTCAGCCATCTCATATGAGGTGTTGTGCCTGATGAGGTATCCTATAGCCGTTTCCCCTCCTTGTACTCCGCTCACCTTGCCATGATTGATTGTTGCTATATTGAAATCCATATTATTACTTATGTCAATATATATAATGTTATGTGCCAACTATATATTATTCTATATTAGTATGTAAAGAATTATATAGCTGCATACATTTAAATATACATATACTTGCATACCACAATGAACAGAAATGTTATTGCTTGTTGTTTATAAGTATAACAGATCTGATCCTGATTGCTGTTCTGAAGTTGCTGATGTTCTTTGATGCTTTCTCTCGATTCTTCTTTTGCAGATCGGAACTGTTTAGTATTCCTGATCTGAAGTTCTTATCATTTTTTTCCTCCCCCAATTCCCAACTATTGACCTCCTCTTTATATCTTGTTATTTAGGTTGTAAGAATCCCTACCTGAAACTATCACTCTTCTATTGACAGATTAATGAAGCCTCACACCTCAGACCATTGCTTTGCTGTTATTACCATCACTCACGCCAAGAGCAAAAGATACCTGTGCTGGAAAGAATGTATGCCGTCCCCTTATTTGGAAGCCCTTTCTAGATGTAAAAAGTTCGCCTTTGTTCACAGGGCTTTCGCCCCTCAAAATGCTTCCCTCATCCAATCACAAGGTTCCAACTTAGTGGAAAGTAAGCCCACAGAAGAAATATAATCGTTTTCAGATAAGAAAGAACTGCCAGACTCAGGAAATATACCCACGGCTGAGTATTATTGCCTATGCATGAGGAAAATAGAACGACACCAAGTAATAATGTTCATACCAAGATTATTATGGCTTCAGGAGAACAACTATTCCTTACGCTAAATACTCATCATGTCCGAACTATGGAGAAGGCAGGTTTTTTGATACAATTATCTATATATAAGTATCACTATGGCTCAGAAAAGATATAATATCTGTTACTTAAGTGTCTTCAATATTTTACTCTTATTTCTTATGCCAAATCTATTCAGAAAATAATATAATCATTCACCAAATAATTTATAACCACCAAATACCACGAACCGGCAATTCACAAATTTGTTTTCAAAAGAAGAATTCACAAATTTGGCACAGATGTGGACTCTGTTACAAATCCAACCCTTTGGAAGAGCTAGGATTTTGTCCAACCCTTTTATCAAATGCCTAAAGGTTTTTGTCTCTAGAAATCATAAATCAAGTTATCAACATATCAAATCCAAAAGCCTGTTTGACTTCCTTCATCCAATTCCAACCTCATAAAGAACTCCAAGAAGCATCTAGAATATTAGGGCGACTTTAATATTAATCATATTTGGAGAACTTTATTTAATAAATTGACATTGAATAGTATTTTATTATTATTTAAATAAATAAATTAATATTAAGTCATCAATTGTATATTTCATTCATCCTATGACATGTAATGGTAAATAGATGTTGTATTATACAGAGGAGATGAAAGCTCCTTATATAGATTACAGTGTAACATAGGCACTGGGGGACGTTGGGACAAGTTTCTGGGACCGGGGGACAAAGGGCTTCAATTTCAGGACGGCTTCAATTTTTTGGATGAGGAGACTATGGACCCAAATTTGGGAAATAGCTAGAGGATGGTGGTGCAAATATAATATAGTACTCAAAAAATTAATTATAAAAATGTAGAATAATTAACAATTAATTTAAGTCTTTTCTATTGTATGTGAAATTATAAACTACTAAACACAATGTATTCAAAATATTGAATATCAATATATTGTTATATTCAACACAATTATAATAAAGTACAATGGGCTAATGCCTTGGTTAATTTTCTTGATCATCTCCAAGCATGTGGCAAACTTGTCAATGTTGGAACTGCGGGACCTATCTAATTGTAGCTACTCCAAATGGACATGAAGCTTGATTGTGCTTGGTCCTCATCAAACTGTCCCAACACCTTTGGGTCTACATCCCACCGTGTCTTTGGATTCTTCTTATATGTAAGGGCAGTGTTGACCTTGGGACACAAGGCTCCTTGTACAATTGAAAGCTTCTTTACTCTCTTAGAGGTAAATTTGTTTCTCTTGATAGAGTGGATGAAGCTAAACGTAGACTAGTTATTGTCAATGGTAGAGAAACTAGAAACTTGAGATTTGAGGCCGATGACTAGCGTGAGATTTGAGGCCGATGACTAGCGTGATTGTTAGTGAATGAGGCCAATGCATAGTCATCATAGTATTGAGTCATCTTGTGCCATAGATTCCCTATCCAACTTGTACTTTTCTAGATAGCCTTGGAATGTGGCAAAATTGGGCCACTCATGACAAATGGTGGGGCCCTTTGCCCTGTACATCATCAAAATTGGCTTCATGAAGCCTTTCTTCACCTCAATATTTGCCATAGGGAAACTTTTGCTTGGCCTTTGCATGTACCACTTTAGGTTCAATGCATAAGCAACCATGTGCAAGAAAGTGTTGAGCTTCTCCCATCTTCATTGAATGATAGGATCAATGTGTTCATTATAGAACTATAAGTTGCGGTCTTTCTTTTGTACTTAGGCCTTCATTTGGCCAAACATATTGTCAATGTCCTTATACACCTCCCCAAGGCTTGGACCATTAGAGTCCCCAATAACCAATCATTGTGATAACTAGAGATATGATAAGAAGATGTATTTGGTATCAACTTAAAAAGTATCACTCTACATCACTTCATTCTCTTCCCTTGCTTTGACTTGGACTTGGCCCATTGATTCTAACCTTGTGTCATGACTGTTAGTTGCAAGGGACTTTGCAAATTGATTGTCCTCTCCAAAAGAATTAAGTATAAGGTATATTTGGTCTCAACAAGTTTGAGAAATTCGTTCTTGGAGGTGGTCCAAAATAGTGTGCATAAATGGGCTCCAATAAATATGTTATTAGGAAGCTTAAACCAACTTTTTGGCTGCCTTGCATGCTAGGCCACATCTATCACAGCTTGTACCACATTCTCAGAGCCAACCTCAAAAGCATCTCTAAGGATGTGAAACTGAAACATAGCATCTTTATAGTGCCCTAAACAATTAGTAATTATAAGGAAGCAAGGGCCCTTCATAGATTTTTCCATGGTATTGATGAGTGGACAGATATGCCAAATGCCCTTTTGCTCATCCATAATAATGTTCAGGGGATGTGAAGGAGATGCACATTAATCTAGTAATATTGTCCTGGAATTCAAGGACACAAAAATAACATTTCTGTAGCCGATTCTCCATGAATTGCTAGATATGTTTGTTTGCATCCTAGTAGCAAATTGTTGTATAGGGGGGCCTTCTTATTGAAGGGATCTTGACAATGTCTTCCAACAACTTAGAAGACCAACCAAAATGGGAAGCACTCCCAATTAAATGAGCTTCCTCTTGCACCCCCTCTCATTTATGTTCTTAGTTTACATTTCAATGTTTAGATTTTAATCTGCCTCATCGTCACTTATGCTATGAAAATTCATAGTGACATTGCAATAAGTGAAATTTATGTTCAACTTTGTTGTATAAACTTACTGGCAAATATAAGGGCTCAAGACACAAGGATTCCTTTTGTTTTTCTTACTACAAGTCACATGAAGCAAAGGATACACAAAACTTAACAATCCTTTTTGTTTGTTCTATTCTAACCAATTAGTATGTACAAGAAGGATTTTACTTTTGTTTTTCTTACTTCAACTTGCACAAAGTGTTGACGAAGATACACAAAACTGCACTCCTAGTTTGACTAATGAGTAACAAATCTAGAACTAAAGTAGTTGAAGTTTGAATTTCATTTTACTTTCATTATTATTTTAGATCACAAGACATAAAAGTGAAAGATACACAGAAGTTTAGTTTTTTGGATGCATGTTGATGTTAACAGCAAGCACCATGTCTTTGGAAGTTTGTGCTTTGACTTAAAACTTGGAATTTCCTCATGTATTTTTCCACTGCCAAGATACCTCAGTTTGGAATTTTGGATGCATGTTGATGTTAATAGCAAGCACCAACTTAAAACTTGTAATTTCTTCATGTACCTTTGGAAATTTGTGCATCAACTTAAAACTTGGAATTTCTTCATGTATTTGTCCACAGTCATGGTTCTCAGGAATTGCTGTATGTGTTGGGAATGATACAATTTATGCCACTTCCTATCTGCTTTTTGTGTCAATGTATCAGCAAATTTGTGAAAGCTCCCAATTGGATTGTTAGCACGTCCCACAGAGTTTCGGAATGGGGACATGTCTAGGATGGGTTTCGGGGACCATGGACCCAAATTTGGGGATGGTGGCTAGCATGGACTACACACACACATAAAACATGGGCCCAATATTTTAATAATTTTTTTTAAAAACCATGGTAAGATTGATGGGAAACAACCCTTGATGGTATCAAGGGCAGCACTTTATTAAGTTCTTCAAGACCACACAGACCTTCATGGTGCTTGTTATTTTTCAGAATTTTATCACCATGTTTCCTTCACCCCAAACTTAGTTTGATTTCCTAATTAAAATCTGCTTCAAATTTTTATGTTGATTGCAAAAATCTAACGAGCTTTGATACTATTTGCTGCTTTCTTAAAGTGAATGGTAAAAATTATTTGCAGCTAACTTAGAAACAAATGCTGAAATTTAAAACTGGGGGGCACCTGCACACTAGTTAAGATTTACACCTTCAAATCTTTTTGGAAACACATTAGATGTCACAAAGATGGATTCCCATATTAGATTGCTATAAAAATGGTAAAATGATGCCTTGCTAGGGTTTTCCCTCAATTTATGCTCAAGTGGGAAGAAAACTCTAATTACAATGAAATAATGTTTCACTGGTCAAACATAACAGAATATTAACTACACTAAACCAATGTATAAATCTTAGGCTTATGGCCAAATGTAATGTCTCCTTTCCAAAACAGGATTTAACAATAGATAATAATCAATGTTCCACCGCCTGTTGGGGTTGAGGGATGTCGAGATAGGTTTCGGGGACGAAGGGACAAAGGGCCTAAGTTCAGGGATGGCGAGGTGGGGGGATGGTGAGGGGGTGGGGTGGGTGGTGCTGATATACATATAGTACTTGAAATGCTAGCTATGAAAGGATGTATAAGAATTACACTTCGAAGGAAATTTTGGCAAATTAGTAAAATTGCAAATACTAAATAAAATCTCGATTTGACAAATGAAATTGTCGAATTGGAGATTTCTATTATATTGAAAATATCATAAAGATGATTATAATAAGTATAGTGATATCAAAACAAAAACAAAATGTCAAAATCCAGTGAAGGGAGGCTTTTAATTATCCCCTAAAGCAAACTCGTCCTCATATTTGGAACTACTAGACTCCTCATGGTCAAGCTCTGCCGAACTAACTCCAACCAGCCCTACATTTGAAGTTGCAGCATCTTGATCCTCATCAATCTGTGATTGCTCCTTTGGCTCTACATCCCATCGTGTTGCTGGACTCTCCTTGTACACATGTGTCTTGTAGTCAATGAGACACAAAGCATTATGTATAGCCACAAGCTTCTCTGTTCTCCTAGAGGTAAGTCTGTTCCTCTTAAGAGAGTGGATGAGTCTATAAGTAGACTAGTTCTTCTTTGTAGCTGAAGAATTGGAAATCTAAGATAGCAAACAAATGGCTAGTGTGGTAGTCTTTGATTTTTGTCCATGACAACTCTACCACAAAATTGGGTTCTTTTGTGCCATAGTTCCTATATCCATCTCTACTGCATCAGAATAACCCCTAAGAGTAGCAACTTATGTCCACTCAGTGCGAATCATGTTGGCAACAGTAGGATCATACATCTTATCAATGCACCTGAAAAACCTTGCCTTCACCTCATCATCCTGAATCGGTGTCACTCTACCAGGCCTAGGCATGTACCACTTCAGATTCAATGCGTAAGCCGCCATATGCAAGAGAGTGTTTAGCTTGTCCCATCTCTGCTGAATGATGTGCATTTTAGAATGCTAAAGTTTGGTCCTCCTCTTGCACAACAACCCTGATTTGGTCAAGCATAGAATTGATGCACTCATATACCTCTCCAAGGGTAGGTGCATCCCCATCTCCATATTTGATGACCTAGAAAACCGGAGCAATGATACTGTGTATTTTTCTTCATTGCAAAATAAATCACTCTTCACCATACCCTTCACCCTCTTCACCTGCATTGTCTTGGCCTTGACCCACCAATTCCATTCGGTAGTCATAAGCATGATTTGCAGTGCCTCTTGCAACTCAATGATTCTCTCCAAGAGAATGAAATAGGATCCATATGTATTTTCAATTGGTTTCAAGAACTCCTTTGCGAAGCTTTTGAAGAGTGCATGTGAAGTGTGGTAGTTGTAGATAAACATCTGCACATCTCTCGCATCGTTGATCACTCTAATCCAATCAATTTTCCCCATGTCCTTGAGTGCATTGTTCATGGCATGCACACAACATGAAGTCCACCAAATATGTCTATAGGCTGCCTCAATAAGCTTCCTTGCAACTTTGCACACATGTGTTGCATTTGTCACTACTTGGACCACATTTTGTGGCCCAACCTCAATAACCCTCATAAGGACCTCAAACTGAAAATCAATATATTTGCAACGTCCTGTACAATCAACTGGTTTGAGAAAGTATTGTCCTCTGCACTTGTAACTGTGATGTTGATGAGTGGACAATGCTTAATGTTCGTCCACCCATCCATAACTGTGCTGCATCCAGATTCCATCCAACACGCCTTCATCTTCTCCATCAAAACATTGATCTTGGAATAGTTCTTATCCATGATTGTGGTCCTCAATTTGTGCTCACCTAGTGGCACATATGGTTGTCCTTCCCTCACCACCATACATATCAACTCCTTATAATGAGTTCGAGCTACATTAAATGGGATGTCATCGGAAAAGAACTTGCCAATGGCATCATCTATCTTATCCTTGAGTTGCACATTGAACAATTCAGCTATGGGGTTACTTTGCGTCTTACGTTTCCCCCCGCCCTCTCATTATTGGGTGATAACACTATGAGTGGATGAAGGTCCTCACATCGATCCTACTCTTTGATGCAAAAATTTACACCAATCCATTCCATTTCCTCAAATAAAGAGTAAGTTTGCATTAACTCTAGTAATGTTGCCAAACCATTCAACACTACACGTTGCATCTCCATTTCCTTATGCCACCACCTGTTGGCAATGTGTGTGGCATTCTTGTTGCAAAATGTTTGAGAGGAGACTTAGCATCATAAGGACCCTTAGCAAGCTTTGCCAAATGTTCGGAGGGGCAATATGTAGTAAGTTGTAGGGTGTGCACTTGCAGGCAACGCACTGGGTTTGGGTGCGAATCAGTGCAGGTACACATGCACGATGAGCATAGGGTACGCTGTGGGTGCGCAACTCGTTCACCACAAGCACACCCGGGTGCACCCACAGGCAACTTGCGTGGGGCCCATGAAAAAGCCACGTAAAACAGAAAAATAATATTTGCCTAAATTGTAAAACCATAGTTGAACTACTCGCCAAAACCAAAAAATACCAAGGTCTGAAAAAAACTTGGGTAAAACTTGGCCAGTTCTTGGAAAAGCGCGACAAAAAACTTGGGAACTTAAAAAATTGCTTAAATTTAATTAGAAATGCATTTTTTTTGCAAAATTCAATGAGAAGATGCATCCAATGAGATAATAAATGAGAACACAAAAGAAACAAGCTGAGTCTAGATATATTTAAACTCAAAGTGGGTACAAAATCGCATCCTCATGAGGAATGCTGATGGCTAGAAGCAAAATAGTAAATACTTTTTGTAAAACTAAAAGTAAATACATCATTACAATTACATCTTCCTCTTCCCAGCTCTAGTAAAAACTAAGGGAGAGGTAGAACTAGAGGGTCTAGTCCTAGAAGTCTGCACTGGGCGTGACTGTGCCTCCTCGCTCGGTATGTCTAACCTAGGCTGTGTCTCGTTCTCCATCCTCGATGTAGCTTTGTCTCTAGCTTCTCTTGACATTGTCAATGACTCGTCATCCTCCTCATCCTCCTCAATGCCATCTAGTGTTAAATCAAATCCACCCCCCCCTCCATAGCCCGCCTCTCCAAATCATTGACGTCATCCTCTGTAAGCAATGGAGGCTGCTCTTGTGATGTCCAATCATTGTAAGGATCTATATCATCCAAATCGATTGGACCATCTGCTACTTCTTGTACCTTCCTTATGCGCAACCAAAGATTATATTGCACAAAGACAAGGTCATTGAGGCGTTTTTGACCTAACTTGTTCCTCTTCTTTGTGTGGATGGCCTCAAACAAGCTCCAATTGCGCTCACAATTGAATGAACTACAAGATTGACATAAGATTCTGAGGGCAATTTTTTTGAGATTTGGGGTATTTCCACCCCAACTTTTCCACCAAACATCTGCAAAATAAAATATTGAAAAGTTAGAAAGCAAAGATAAAAGCGAAACATATTTATCAATTTATCAATACTTTAGACCCCAAAATCCAAATGGCAAATGTCATACCTGGGGTTGAGTGGTTCTTCCTCTCTTTGCAAGCTCTGAAGAGAATAGCTCACCCCTTGCTTCCTCATAGTTTTGAAGTTCGGCAACAAACGAGGTCTCTCACCTCAACCTTAGGTATCATCCTCTGATTGCATGTAATAAAGCCCTCCATGACCTCTCCATTAGGATTTGAGTAAGAATCCCCGAACTTAAAACGAGGGTTGAGGAAGTACCCTGCTGCATGAATGGGTTGGTTGTTCCACTTGCTATCAATAATTTTCCAGATGGGATCAAATTTGAGTCTATCCCCCTTGTAATTTTTTATAGACTCCTTGGCCCTATCCATGACCTCATAAATATACGCCATTGGGGTTTGATCCCCATCTACCAAGCACAAAACTCTAACCAAGGGCTCAAACACCTACAATTGAAAAATACAAATTACAAAAAAAATTAATTAATGAAGTTACAAATTAATAATTAGAGACTTGAAACAAGAATAATTAAAAATTAAAGTTTTGAAGTTACCATCGCAATTTCCGTAGCCTTTTGTGCAAAACGGTTGTTGAAGACTATGCATGCGACACCCTCTCTTTCAACCTTCTTTGAATAAGGTGAGTCTAGCCATGCTTGTCTCACAAACATTTGTTTCAAAGAAGTCAATGCACCAAGAATGCTTTGCAACGTCAAGAAAATCGTTGCAAACCTTGTGATACTGGATCTCACCAAATCTCTCTCTTGAGTGTGCTCTCTCATCAAATGTAGAACCCAAGGGTGATTGTAAATATGTTTTGTGATCCTCCTTGCATTTTCCACAACTGGAGTCACCCAATCAAGTTTTCCTATGTCCTCTAAAAGAAGGTCAAGGACATGTGCTACATAAGGTGTCCAAAAAAGAGGGGTGCCTTTCTTGGAGGATTTTACCTATTTCCACATATGCTATTGCATTTTCTGTGATTATTTGCACCACATTCTCTACTCCACCTCCATGACAATGTGCTCCAACATTCCAGCCAATGTTTCTACATTTTTCACTTTATTGGAGGCATCAACCGATTTCAAGAATACCACATTGTCCTTGCAAGCAACCAAAAAATTAATAATGGTCAGGTTTTTGCCATCTGTCCACCCATCGGAAAGAATGGTTCAGCCGTATTTTCTCCATTCTTTTCTTTGGTCCACCACTTCTTTTGCCGTATCAACTCCATTTGTGAGCAACCTACAAGAACAAAGTGAAATTAGGTCTTAGTACACAATTTTGATTTAATAAACAAGAAAAACAATTAAAAATAAAATCAAGTGGACTATTTACTAACCTCCCACCCAAATCATTGCGAGAAGGGGCCTTGTACCCTTTTCCTGAAATTGTCATTGCGGTGACCAAATTTAGCCAATAAGGACTGTTTGCCACATTCAATGAGATGTTGTTATAGTACCAAAAATCAACATATGCAATATCTGTTTTCTCATGTGCCTCCCTATTCCATCTAGTGGCCTCTAATGATGGTTGTGCTCCAGGTGTGTTCTTGGGCACAAAATAACTACCTATAGGCTATGTCCTTGATGGTGATGCCGCAGGTACTCTACTAGAGGAAGCATAAGTGGTGGCCGAGGTGATGCTGAGTTCGCGGATACATGGGCCACGACGAGAGCCCACTATGCCCTGAAGTGCTTCTTCTTCTTCTTCAATGTCAACTGAAGCACCTTGAAATTCAGCTATTGCTAGTTTTGTCCTCTCCCTTTGCAATTTTTTCTCTTCCCCAGCTGCAAGTATGACATTAATGTCTCTTTTTATTTCTTCTGTGGTTTTAGCACATTTCCTAGCATCATGCTTGTCGATGCCTGCAAGGTGGCATTTGAGGTGGTTTATGCCTCCATGAATTACTTTTTCACATTTAATGCAAATCATTGACCCAGGGTTCGGTCCTTCATAGGCACACCTCCAGGTCCTATCTCTAGTACCCTATACAATGGGTACCTATATATCTAGATGGGCATGGTTCTGGTGGCCAATCATTCTCTGAAGTTGCCATACTGAAATAATGGTTAACTGTTAACCTATACATAGAAAGTGAAAAGACAAAATTAATATTTTAGATAAACAATCTAGCAAATTATGTAAATCAGTTTTAAATAATTTTAGACATCATTCAAAGTTAAAAAAATAAAAAGAACTATTAGTTTTTTTTTAAAAACTAGAGATTCTTCAAAAAAATAGTGAAAGATTCAACAAAAGTTGTCAAAAATAGTGATAAATCTTGTTCCAATGACTCAAAATCATTTTTAACCACTTAGGAATGATTTTCTATTCATCTAAATGCAACAAAAAATAATTAAAATGTTTTAAAAAAAAAAGAAATAAAACAAAAAAACCTACCCGGGAATCTTTTTTTTATTCAAAAAGCACCTCAGATTCGCTTCAAATCAGCTTCGAATTGATGGAAATCAGTTTGCAAGTGTTTGGATGAGTATTTTTCCCCCTCTCAGCAAAATACTGTTAAAGTATTGTTCGTTCGTGTTTAATAAATGATGAAACAATTATAAAATATATATATATATGTGTGTGTGTGTGTGTGTGTGTGTGTGTGTGTATATATATATCTATATAATATAGTAATTGAATATATATTAAAGATATAATATATATTAATATTGTCATGAGTGAAATTTTATATATATATATATATATATAATATAATATAATATAAATAAAGTAATGATATATTATTGAATCGATTATATCGACTTAATAGTCGAACATGATTATCGGTATGAGTATCGTGGCTGTTATATATTAACAGTCACGATACTATCGTGACTGTTAATATATAACAGTCACGGTAGTGTTGTGACCGCGCGATATTGTTAAACAGCCCTTCACCGTATGCACAGTTTATAATATGTGAATTAAGACATGCATAATCACGATAACTACAATATGTTAGTATGAACGGGTATGACTCATCAATATGATGAGTCGTGTCTTTTCATACTT
>MU227297.1:626273-653503 GCA_018584345.1 Thuja plicata
TAATATATATTAATATTGTCATGAGTGAAATTATATATATATATATATATAATATAATATAATATAAATAAAGTAATGATATATTATTGAATCGATTATATCGACTTAATAGTCGAACATGATTATCTGTATGAGTATCGTGGCTGTTATATATTAACAGTCACGATACTATCGTGACTGTTAATATATAATAGTCACAGTAGTATTGTGACTGCGCGATATTGTTAAACAGCCCTTCACCGTATGCACAGTTTATAATATGTGAATTAAGACATGCATAATCACGATAACTACAATATGTTAGTATGAACGGGTATGACTCATCAATATGATGAGTCATGTCTTTTCATACTTACATTGTTTGGATTCAATATATATAGTCATTATTTTTGTAGAATCAATCAATCAACAAGGCAATTGTATTCTACTACAACAATCTAGTTTATTTATCTTCTGATCATAATTCCTTAACAAATACAAGTCAAGAAATGATGAAATGAAACTTATTTGTGTCGTTTTTCACCTTTATGCACAGGCGGCTGAATTTTAAACACGGATTCGTCGAGTTTTTGGCAAAAACTTGGCGAGTATTTTTTGCGAGTAAAAGTCTTAACTACTTGCTGAGAAAAAAACTCGTGACTTTTTAGCCACTCGCCGAGTTTTCAGCGAGTTGTACATCTATGCGTAAAACGACCCTTTATGAGGCCATTCAACCTAAAAATATATCATTTTGTTTGCTCTTTTGCTCTCAACTCATTTTGTCTACATTTTGGGATTTCAAAGTGGATCATTTGTGGAGTGCTAGATAAGGGTAATTATTTAACCCTATTCTTTAGTCTTTTAATGGATTTTTTAAAGATTTTGATGAATTTGTTAAGTTTGTGATGGATTTTTGCAAGTTTTTTTTTTTAGAAAAAAAGAAACAAGTCTAACTCTTTGTTATAATATTTTTGTATCTTCCTTTTGCACTTGTATGCTTGCATTTATTAGTTTTTTTCTAATTTAAAATCATCTAATTTTTTATAATAGCAAAAAAATCAGATTGCAAGAATAACCAATAGTCAAAGTTTAGTGGGTGTGGAAGGAAACCAAAGATTCAAAATTCATAAAGGATCTCCTTTATGGAGACATACCACAAGGGGTGGGGGACATATTTGGAAGTGTAATTTGTGTAATGTACAATTTAATAGCTTGTATTATTGAATGAAATTCCACTTTATGGGTCCTTCTGGGAAAGAGATTGGAATGTGTGTAGGCTTAATTGGGAAGGGGTTGTTTGTTGTAGAAATAGAAGCATTCATAAGAGAACAAGAAGATGTCGATAAAATGGTAGCAAGAGGAAAACAAAGAGCTTATCCTTCGGCAAAGAAAAAAACAAGGAATTTATCCAATGATACAGTAGCAACCTCCCAACATCCCTTCTTGCATATACCCTCTACAGAAGTCAAAGATGAAGTAGAAATTCCCATCTGCAAAAGAGGTCCATTGGAGAAGGCATTTAAAATGGAATCAAGAGATATTGTTGAATAAAAAATTGCACGTTGCATCTATGCCAATGGTCTTCCATTCAACTTGGTGAGATCACTATATTGGCGGGAAATTGTGTTGAGAATCAATTGTGCACCTCTTAGTTTCACAAGTCCTGGGTATGAAAAGGTGCATGCTACCTTACTGCAAAGAGAGAATAATTTTATAGAGGCCTCATTGAAACCAATTAGAGCCTCTTGCACTAAATTAGGTGTTTCAATTGTTTCCGATGGATGTAAAGATTGCAAAAGTTATCCATTGATAAATGTTACTGCGGTGTCCCCCAAAGGGGCAACGCTTTTGAGGGCGGTTGATTATGAGTGGCAAGTCAAAGATACAAAGTTCATTTCCAAAATCTTCATTGAGTCCATGGAGATGGTGGGTCATTAGAATGTGGTCCAAGTCATTACAGACAATGCAAAAAAATGTAGGGCTGCAGGTGCTTTGGTTGAGCAAAGATATGAGCACATTTTTTTTGACACGCACTGTACACTCCCTCAACTTGGTGATGCAAGCAATTGGCACTCAAATAGAGTGGGTGAAAGAAATATACCAAGAGGGTGAGGAGATCCAGATGTTTGTGACGAACCACCAAATGTCATAAGCAATTTTCAGACCTTTCCCGAGATTGGAATTGTTGAAGGCAAATTTAATTTATATTATGTCATGTTTAATATGTATATAATTTTTTTTTTATGTCATTGTCCCCATGTCTTGGGGACATCCGCATCTCTGAAACGTGGGGGTCCGGGGGTAGAAACACCTCCCTATGTTTCACTGATAATATTTATAAAATTAAAATATAAATAAATAAATAAATATATATAATTACAAGTTAATTAAGTCTAATGAAAGGTCAAGAGGCATGTAATGAAGAGTTGTGACTCCCTCAACATAAGATATAAAAGGGAGAAAAGTTCATTTGAGAAGGGACATGGATGGAGCAAAGAAAATTGGAAAATGAAATATGGAATAATCAGGTTGGAATTGGAGAAGAATTTCGAAATAAACCTGATTTAGAAATAAAGAACAACAATTAAAATTAGTTAAGGATCAATTAAGAAAGTGGAAGAGACACCACTCCTGGGAAGATATATGAAGAAGTTGTAGAGTGCATTTGAGGGGAGTAAGAGTATATTCAGAGTTACATTTTCAGATCTGCAAATGAGAAAATAAAAGGGAAGATCATCAAATAAATGTTGAAGGCATAACTATAAGAAGAGTTTATAGTAGAATTGTAAGAAGAGTATATGCAGATTGTTAGTTAACATATTGGCTTTTAAATAATATTGACTCAAACCCTCACAAAAACCCCTCTATTAACAACAGTTGAACAAACCGTTAATCGGCTTGATCTCTGAATTGGTAGGTACAACTCCCTTTAATTAGATATGCAATGAGTAATTCTTTTTGATATTTTTGAATTTAAACTAAGGTACGCTCTTAAACAGAGAGCAACATAGGCATCTAATAAATATTCATCACCATGAAACATCCATGAATAGAAAGAAAATCAAATACTGGAACAAAAAATCTATTGTTGCGCTTCAACTCTTACAACCATGAAAATCAAACACAGTATAATCACCACATTAGTTTCTGTAAATGCACCTTCGCAACCATGAAGACCACATACAGTATATAACCATTGCTAACAATATAATAAACAGAGGAAAAGAACAAATAGTGATTCACAGATCACCTCATAACCATAGATTCTCAAAAACACAGTTTGACACCTGTAATTAATTTATCTCATTCATCTCTCATTCATCCATTCTGATTCAACAACAAATTAACGAAAAGTAGATCAATGAACAACAACCATGATCCAAAATTCGAGTCACACTCGATTGTCACAGCAAAAGGGGGAATCAAAATTGCCAATCCCTTGTTAAGAGTTTCAAATGAGTTTATGTAGTCCTTTCGTGTTCTTGGCAGTTACATAACAACAATCTTGTAAACAGGAAAATAAACCATAATTAAAGAAAGATTGGATAACTGAAAAATAGCCAAATAAACAAAAAATGCCAAGCCAAGTGTCATGCGGCCTCCTTTTCTCCTTCCTTGCTGGCAGCAGGAATCTTTTCAGCTTTCTGATTCTCCTTATGCTTCCGGAGGGCAGTGACTACACGTGTGATATCTTCAATCCCAGGCATACTGACATTAGCATTTCGGATGGTCCAGTACAGAGCATTTTCTTTCACATCTTAAGCCTTCTCATTGAAAGTCTCATAATGCTTGCCACACCACATCAATGTTGCATCAATTTTAGTTAGTCTCTGATGCTCCTTGCAATACACTTGTGGATTAGTTATATTATCAATGCTCTGTTGATAGATAGTGTTCAACTCTTCCACAGTGGCAGAATCTTTTTCCCCTTTTTGATGTAAGTCATAGCCAATATTTGAGAAGTAAGTTTTTATCTGTTCTATATCTTCCTTCATATCATCCAGTAATTCATAAGTTTTTATCTGTTCTATATCTTCCTTCATATCATCCAGTAATTCCCTTAGCTGTTTAATGCTTTTGGTAATGCACTCACATTTGTATGTCAAGCCAAACATCCACCTTTGAAATGGTTCATTAGGGGATTCTAACAAGCCTAATTTAACTGCATTCTCAGTCTTCATGTCTATTACCTCCTTGATTGATTTTAGATCCTGTTTGTAGGAACTTTCCTCTACCTTAGCCACCTCAATTTCTGTTATTATATTGTTCTGCACCTGGATTAGAGACTTGTAGGATTCGCTTAGACGGGCAATTACCCCGCACCTTAAGACCTTCTATCCACTCTCTGGTTACACTACTAAGGTGTCTATCAACTTGCAATTGTGTTATAAGTGCTATGTTCTGATCAGAGGTGGGGTCCAGGATGGTATCAGAAGTACCTTCTGTTTGGGAGGACAGGGGTGTCAAGATTTTCCGAAGGCAATCAGAGAGTAAGCCAACCATGGCTTTAAGCCGTTCCTTGTCCATTTTTGTTTTATCTAGTCTGTCTTCAATTTGCTGGTTGACAAACTTCCACATCCTTGTATCTTGCTCATGTTGAGGCACACTAGTGTCAATCCTAGTCACGTGAAAGTCAACTGTTGTGGCTGTTTCCAGGTCCTTTGTTGGCAAAGCCTGGGCCATTTCCAAGAATACATGCCCTGTTTGTTTATCTTTTTCCAAATTCGATATAACTTTCAATTTCTTCTTCTTCATGGGTTAATGGGCTTTGCAATAATTGGGAGACAACTTCCTGAGAAGGCTGCCTATCTTCTCTCTTCCTTTTCTTTTCCAGGGTCTCTTCCAACCATGTTGGAGTAGTGAGAACTTGAGATGCAGTTTTCAGAGATTCACAATTAAAGGATAGCTTCCTCGCAACAGGAAGAGTCATGGTTTGAGTAGGTTTTGAGAACGGAAACTTTAATACTTCACCAAAAACAGAGCTTGAAGGAAGGTGGTCCTATGTTATCTCCTCTCTGCTCAACCTCTCCTTGTGAGACCTCTGTTTGTCCTCCTTGGGCCCCTTGTTCTTCTGGAATTTCCTGTTCTTCTGGAGCTTCTTGTTCTTACTCCTTTTGGAGTTCTGCATTCTGCTTTTTAGACTCATCTTCTATTGTTAAATGAATGTGAGGCGGAGAGCCAGAACCACAGGTTGGTTTCATACCTTGCTCTTTCTTAGGTGGCTTATCACTTCCACCTGCAGCATTTGAATCAATTTGTGCAGGCACATTTGAGACGGGGGTTGTGGACACTGTAGCAGCTGGAGGACTTTGCGTAGGGTCTAAAGAAGCCTGTGATGAAGTGGCTCCTTTCCTTCCACCTTTCCTTCTTGTTGATGTTTGTAGCTTCGATCAGATAAAATGAATGAGATATTAATATTATGAGAATAGATTAAATTATGGACATGCATATACATACCAATATATATAATAATAATAGGTATATATATACTAATATATATAATAATAATAGATATTATTATTATATATATTGGTATATAATATATATTAATATATATAATAATAATATACCAATATATATAATAATAATAGATATTATTATTAAATATATTGGTATATAATATATACCAATATATATAATAATAATATCTATTATTATATTATATATTGGTATGTATATGCATTTCCATAATTTAATCTATTCTCATAATATTAATATCTCATTCATTTTATCTGATCGAAGCTACAAACATCAACACTCTCTCTTAGCTAGGGAAGATAAAATTCATCAAAATGTAATTCACAAAAGATCCATTACTTTTAAGAGAGAAGATATCACCTCATCATGATATCAAGAGATATGGTCTGACCAAGAATATCAAGTCTCATGATATTCACCATAAAAAAATATCCTATAGGTAATATCGATTACCATAATCGATATGGAATGTAGGTGTTGATAGTAATCGATAATGCACAAATAGATATTGGTCTCATATTCGATTTATATTATCAATAGTAATATGTTTGGTCGATATTCAATATCGACATAATTAATGATTGGTAATTTTCATGACAATAATAATATAAAGAGAATAACTATCAAATGCTTAAGGCCGATAGGCCACTTAAGCATTTGATTTCATCGATTTGATTTGTCCGACCAAAGCTACAAATCATTAACACTTCTTTCCACCCATTCTCTGGTTCTTTTAAGAACAGGTGCTGTCCTCAGATTCAAATCATCTATTTCTGGAATATCCCAGTTAATAGGTTTCAATGGGGTGCCCTTGATTTTCTTCAGATACTTAGGGTCCACCAAGTCAGATTCATCTTCAGTAACTCCTATATCAAAAGAGAGTCTATACTCTCGAATTTGTTCAATAGTCAATCTTGACCAGGACCTCTCCTTCAGATCAAAATTGTTAGCACAGTTAGCCCAGTAATCCTCTAGATCGGGCACGTGATGTGAAGCTAAACCCAGTTGTAAATTATCCATTACAAAATTGCTAGGATCAAAATGAGGTCTTAGAACTTCATATTTTTCGAAAGAGTATTTGGCAGCCGCCATAGTGGTATCAATAGCATTTGAATTAGATGAGCAACTATAAACACCAATTGCAACAGGGAAAGGGATAATGGCCTTATGTTTTTCAGCGCACCTCTTATTAACCTCTACAATTTGCCTACACAATTCAATCACAATGATTTTATCGTCGGCATACCTGGGCAATTTGTAGGGAAAATCATTGAATGCACCTATTCTGATGCAGGTGAATATCGGGAATTGCATGAAGTAGCTACCGCATTCCAATATCATCACAACCGTCTCAAGAGTAATTCTCCGTTCAGGGCATCCTTGTAATTCCCGTGTCAACTTCATTGTGAACATATTATTGACTCTCCGAAAATTAGCATAACTTTTATTAAACTGCAGACTGGGATAGAAATCAAATATCTGAATGTTGTCCTCAAATTCCTCTACAAGTCCCAAGCCGGGTCAGTGCTGAGTACAAGCTAGGGCATAAATAATATATGAAGACATAAAAAAATTAGTTAAAGGGAGGGAACCGATAAGCTGATGTATTCGATCACTGATAATTTCCGCCCAGTTCATGTAACCCACTTTGGAACAAATTGTCTGTACAAAGAAGAACATCTATTCGTCCAGGTTCTTAGCATCTTCATCTCTTCTCAACCTGTGTAACAAGACGATGATATCTGCAATTTCTCCCTTCAAATTTACGCCGATGATTGTTTTTGGAAGTTTGGATTGGCCTCCTCTCTTCGGTTGGAACCATTCTCCGACCATAACATTTCTGAAGTAGGTTCTCTTCTCACTGAAAACCGACTGTGACAAGGTAAAATCCCAATCGGCGTATTCTTCTCTTACAGGTAATCAAAAAGTGTTCTTGATGGTCTCTCTATGGATAGTGATGAGTACTTCTTCATTTAGCTTCTTTATTTGCCTGGTTTCCGGGTCCTAATGATTTATGCACTCCACTATCAATTCAGGACATGTACTGCTACAGGAAAACCAATTGCCTGTAACAAACCACTCGCTGACAGTTTTTCTGTAATTGGATGCCTGTTAGGTCTGTTCACCCTTCCCCAAAATTCATCTAAATCAAATCTACCCAACTTTGTATCTCCAATTCCACACCAATCGCTTTCCAGTTCGTTCAAATGGTCATAACCCAAATATTTGAAACCCATTTTTTTCTTTCAAATTAGAATATGGTTCAGCTCTGAATTTGCAGGAAACGTGGTGAAGTAGAGGTGTTCAACTGACTGAATTTCACCGCTTGTTGTTGCAGAAATGATGCCCTAGTTTTAGCTTCTTCACGCTTCAAATCACCCCAAAACAATCATCAAAGTGTGCTCCAACGGCGTAAATTTCACTCTTTTAATGATGGACAAGACGTGCCATTAAAACCAATCTTGTCAGCATTTAATGTTTTGCAGCTTTTGAAAATGGGGACATGTCACCATAATTTGAAATCACGAATCCATCGCTTTTAAACCAAGTGCTTTCTCCATTGTCGGGTTTCGACATCCCTCCTGGAAGTGTCTAATTTTCTGATTTGCTTTATTTTAGACTTCTTTCCAAGTTTCGGAATCCGAAGCCTCTTCGGGAACTATCTACTTTCTCTGCCTCTTTGATTTTACTTTATAAAGAGAGCTTCTCTTCTTTTACAATTTGTTTTGAACTAGGCGTCGGTTCCTGATCATACTTTCTGCGCTTGTCCTCCATCTCGATGTCTTCACTTCTCTCTTTCGGTAGTTCCTCTTCTGTCTTTCCATGTTCCGGAATCCAATGATAGCTCTGGAATTAATACTATTTCTCGAACCCCTCTCATTCAGAGAATATTTAGCTAACATTCATCGTTCTTTACTGATGTTCGGATCCTGACAGCCCTGCCAGCACTCATAACTTTTCCCGAATGGACTTCCCTGATGACTTCACCACCTTTCTTCGGCTTCCTTTAAGTTCTTTCCTTCCTTCGGAATCCGATGATACTTCTGGCATTCATTGATTTCCCGAAAAGACGCTCTATTGACGAGCCACTTTGTTTTCTTCCATTACTTTGAGTTCTTCTTTGGCTTTCGGATTCTGACGAAGTTCTGGAATATCTGCAAAACCCAAAGTTCACTTTCTACAAGAATGTTAAGGGACTTTTGACTTGACAACCTGATGACCAAAATTTGGGCTTAACACAGACTGACCAAAGAACAATGCTTCTGACCAGATACTTTATTTCCGACAACTGTTCCCGATGGGTGCCTAAAACCCGAAATCCTGACTATGATAAAAATGACTAAGGCAACAGAATTTTAGTTATGACCCAAGCTTAATTTTGACCATTTTAGACCGTAGGTACCAAAAATAGGCAACACATATAAAAGAGGAATATATGCAGACTCAAAGGAGAAGTATTGATAAACAACATAGTTTGAAGATGTGAATCAAGAAAGATTTAATAGATGAAGGAAGGAATAAAGAAAGGAGCATGTGAATCAAGGAAAGATTAATAAAGGAATGGGAAGTAGATAAGGAAGAGACTATTTCAAAAGGGCAGAAATTATGAAGAGATGCTACCTCTCCCTACGTTGGAAGATATAAAGGGAAGAAGGTTTCATTTGAGGGAGACTCAAGGGACATCATTTGGGAAATAAATTTATTACTCTTAAAGGGCAGCAAGGAGGGTGGCGAGTGAAGTCTTATGAAAGGTGGCCACCCTTTCACCAATGAAGTATTAAAAAAATTATCCCAAACTTTTAAGGATCACTTATGAATCATCACTCATGAATCCACAAGATCATCCAATGAATCAAATACAATCATCAGACATTTTATTTTGGATTGAAACCCATCATAAGACAAATGCAATTGCCAAGGAAGATTGAAGCGTTCAGCATAAGATCACACAAGTCTATGGCCGATTCATAGAAGTTGAACAGCATATACACCAAAGGAATTTAACTTCAGTTCGGACTTAATGCAACAGACTGATATTATATCAGATCTGCCTTTTCTGCACTTTCCTTCTCACAAGCAATTGTGATACACACACACACACATCATGCTTATGTATAATAGATAATGCTAAGGTATGATAGAATATAATATACGTCTGATTGTCTGAAACCCATCTTGTAGGAAGGGCCTAGGGTGCAAGAGGAGGGTATAAGAGGGTCATGTAAGGAGGCCATCCTAGAGTTGACCATAAATTGGCTCCGAGGGACAAGAGGGCACTTACATAGGACCAAAAAACCCCCTGACATCCTCTGTCCAACTCCGCAAGATGGCATGTGCCTTTGGGAGGATGAGACATTGATTGGGAAAGAAGGTACAAACATACCCCTAAGTAAGCGAAGAGTGCTCTGGCAGGCATCCTCTCTTGGGCTTAGTGTAGAAACAGCTTCGGGCAGACCTATTGTGTTTCTTTCTCCAATATGCTTGCCCAATATTATTGATAGTATATGAATATAATGTGATCTTATATAACCCTAATGATTGAATGTGTGTGTGTGTTGCTTATGTCATGATTGTTGGGATTCAAATTCAGGATCACATTATTTAAAGAAATATCTACATGGCAAGATGTAATCCTAACCATAGCTTGTTGCAATTGTTATTCTAGGGCAAATTAGGAAGGGGACATTACAGCAAAATAGATCAGAACAAGTTCCTTTTACTATTTAGTGCCTAGGTACACATCAGAATCAGTCACAAGATTCAATGGACCAGTTTAATTGAATTTGCTGAAGTTCAGTCAACATGTTGGCCGGCCTTGATCTCCATGATTGTTTTTCTGCACAAACTTTGTTTCCTAGTTTTCATAAATGGCATCTTCTTTTCTAGCTCTTCATCACTTTGTGTGCTTTATATTGAAACTGAACTGGGATATAAGCACTAATTATTTTCATGATCCTTAATTATGTTATGTGGCAGGTTGGATTTTAAGGAAGTTTCAATTGTTATTCTAGCTGCTAGTGGCTCTAGGGCCCAGGCTATGTAGTCTTAACAGCCACTTTGAAATAGGACATAGACTATTTATAGATTTGAACCTTTTTGTACGTGAACAATTTTTGAAATTATAATTTTGGCAAACCTTCTCCTTGATCTTATTGAGCTTTTCTAACCTTGTGACATGAACACCTTTTCAACTCTAGGAACCATAGTTACGGGACTTGGAAATCATAGTTACGAGACCCGGACTTGGCTCGGACTTGGCAAGCGTTACTTGGCTTGGGACTTTGGATTTGGCAAAAAAACTTGGCAAAAACCCAAGAATTTAGAGATTTTTTCATGATTTAAAACTTGTTTCATGCACCCTTTATTAAATAAACCTTAAAAACATAATAATTTCATCAAATAGAAGCTAATTTGATCACATACACAAGTTTACATCAATCACATAAGTATAAACTATAAATACAAACTGTAGCTTCAAGAAATAGCACACCTGGTATATAAATATTCTCAAATATATACAAAACTCATGGAATATGAAATCCGTGGCACCGGATGTTCCAAAAAAATATCAAAACAAAAACTACAAGTCTATGGCTCAGCCGCTCAGAGGAGCAAGAATCATTCCTACAAAGGCATCTAACGTAGGTCTTGGATAATATAGCGGCCATAATATTCTTTTAACTACGAATATGCAAAGATTTGCAACAAGGGATATGTATCATTTACTTGTTTAGACTTATAGTTTGATGGGGGTTTGGGGGAACACCAAAACAAGGTTGAGGGTAGCACCCCTTGCGGGGGTTTGAGGGTGAGAGAGAGAGGTAGAGAGATAGGTCTAGATTTTGGAGGAGAGAGGAGAGAGCAAGACAAAGAGAGGTAAAGAGAGGTGATAGAGGAAGAGTGATAGAGAGATAGATAGATCTAGAGTTCAAGGCAGATAAAGAGAGTCAGATAGAGAGAGCGAGAGAATGCTGATAGGAGCCTGCTGTTTACTCAAATTTGATAAAGTCTGAAAAGTTATAAGATCTTCGAAAACCTAGAATTTGCATTGTAACTCCTAGAGATCTGAAACCACTCTCAAACATCTTGACTAGATATACATGAAAGATAACTTAAATGTTATATTTCATGTATAACTATATCTTCTATTGAAGAGAATGAGATCAACTTGAAGGCAAAGATGGGGAGTTAAATGTTACATTTGATGTATATTTTGGAATCATAAACCCAAAAAATATTAAAATTTTGAGACTTAAACAGAAAGAAAGTTTTTGGCGAGTTTGAGCATCCAAACTCTCTAGGCTTGGCGAGTCTCTAAGACTCGGCGAGTCTCACCTAAGACTTGGTTGAGTTTGAGTCCGGGCCCCTCAAACTCGCCGATAGTCGCCCGGCTAGGGACTCGTTAGATTGTGAATTGGGTCTGAAGGGCTACTGATGGAATGACATTTTCTTATCAGGTGTGCATGGATTGTAGTCATCAACTTGATTTTTCTTTGTTTTTTCGGCTTCTCACTGTTCCTAAATGATCAGGAAATATCATGACATACAACATGCTTCAAGAATTATTTATTGATTTTATGTGAATATTTTAATGATTTAGCTTTTGCATTCCACATTTGAATCTTTCTGCAATGTAAATTTTTTATTATTTTCTCCTTTACGTATAATTTATGATATTTTTCACATGCAATTATTTTAGCAGGAACCAATTGCTGTTCCTTTACTCGAAGATCAAGAACTATTGCAAGGTTACTCTAATCTAGTTTGGGGCTGTTCACATACATTTCTTGCTTATATCAGTTCTAACTTCTTTCACAATGATGCTTTTTGTTTTGGGACCAAGCACATAGCATATTTGCATTGACTCTTACAAAATTGTCTGCAAGCATTTTTATTTTGTATGTTGAATTACCAATGGTAGTATCGTATAGGGTATATTGTGATTGAGAATTCTAGTTGCTGCCTTCTTTTTTGCATGGATAAGTAGGATGTACTATGATAATATTTCCTGAACTATCTTGGAGTTTTGGCACTCACATTGCCACTCTGATTTGTGTAGGTTCTGCTTGCAGATACCACAAGTTCTGAGGCGCTTATTTCCCTTTGGAAGGGGCTTGTGTCATGCTTACTGGGCTCCAAATGTGTGGGCACTTTATAACACAGCCGATAAAGTTATTGCTTTTACCCTCAGGAGGTTTGGTTTTGACTCAAAATCTCCGACAGCCTCTTTGACTGGTGGACTTGTTGGTGATTTCACACCTTACACAGTTCTGCCACAGGTTTCTTTCTACTCTTTTACTTAATATTTCTATCAACTCTCTATTTATATGACTACCTTAATTTGATTTTTGTACCATGTTTTGAGTCATTTGGATGTTACAATGTTGGCAGATCACACCTCTAGTGAGTCTTCTGTTGGTGATGCTGGGAATGCTTCCATGTATTATCCAAATATGGAGGCATCCAAAACAACAGCATTTGGTGCAGTGGATTGCATATGCATACATGTGCGGGTTCATGTTTGGATGGCATGTTCACGAGAAAGCCTCGCTACACTTTGTTATACCACTGAGCCTGGTTGCCATAAATGGTGTTGAAGATTCAGTCCACTACATGTTTCTGTCAATAGGTTTTTCCTTTGAACTTTTCTATTTCTCTTGGATGTTTCTATTTGGTATTATTGTCTTGGCATTTTCTGTGCTCAAGGTTACTGAGAAATGTTATTGGCCCCAATTGTGCAGTATCTTGTTATTCAATGTTTCCATTGCTTTACGAAGACAGAGAATATCCTGTGAAAGTTCTCCTCCTCACTCTACAAGGAGTGGTTATGTGCAGAAGCTTCTACCTCCATTTCAGTAAAGAAAACACAACAGAACACATGGCTTCTGATCTTTCACCAAGTAAGGATGGGCTGGTTTTACAATCTGGCTTGGTTGCAAAATTTCGCACTATAGAATTGAGTGGAAAAATTGGCCAATCTTATATCTGGGGTCTGATCATTATTGAAATTTGGGATCATTTCTTACATCCCTACTTCCTTAATCACAAATTTCCATTCTTGCCTCTTATGATTCGATCTGTTTACTGTATGGTGGGAATGTTTTATTCCTGGATTTTCCAGCTTTCTAGTCTTTTTGGCTGAACCTACCATGTTCTTGCCATGGATCTATGTACAAGGAACACTAACACTGCAATTATGAAACAGCATTCATTATTATTTTTACTTTTCCTTGTTGCTCTCTGCTCTCACATCCTGATGATGGATCACGGAGTGTGATCCAAAACGTTGATGCTAAAAAACATACACAATCAAAGCCAGAAATTCAGCTCTAAACTTTGAATTTATTTGTATCTATGTTCTTGCCCTGGTGTTATCTAATCAGAGAAGCTCTCATCCTAGTGGTTCTCTGTTATTCTTTTAGTATTTATTATTAAGCTTAAAATATGATTAATTTGAAGATTTGGGTGATTTTTCTGTGTTGAAGATGAAGTTGCTGATACACTTGTGAAGACTTTTTTTTCTCCTATTAGTTTGTCCTGTATTCTACAACTACTATTCTGGGAATTCAATAGGGTGATGATTAATTATAAATTTGTAGTATATCAGAAAATGAATTTGGGTCAGGTTAGTGAGGCTAGTGTCATTATGATAAGAGCTTTTACCTTGAGTTGCCTGGCTTGTATCTTCACAATGATGGCACTGCAGTGACAGAAGCATGGAGAGGATGTAGCACTAGTCTTCTGAGTTAATGCCCAGTTATGTAGGGAAGGGCACATGCATACCTCTAGCATTCATGTGTCTACCCCATCCTCTTCCAGTTTAAGAAATCGCTTTGCTGTTGTTTGCGTTTAGAAGTTTGATTTTTCAGATAAAGCAAGATGTTTTTTCCTAGCCTTCATTCATAAATGAAAGGCAGGGGCATGACTGATTTAGGTCGTTCCAGTTTTGAGCTAGTGTAGTGTATTTCTTTTCAGATTTATTGAGAAAACAGTTGCAGGTTTGAGAGTTCAATACCACATATTCCTGTTCATGTTTTCAGCTTTGTACTTCTAGATAAGCATATTTAAATGTTATTTCATGACTGAAGTTTTTTGTGTTTTGAGCTACCTGGTTTTAGAGTTAAATTTTTTTAGTGCAGAATCTTTTTACAAAGGTATGAAAATTGACATGATATGGGAGCACGTTTTTGAAATCTTCTACAATCTTCCAGATCAATGTATGGAGTTGGCTGCTACCTGTGAAAGGGAGTTGTCAGAGGATTTCAGTGGTTGTTCATCCTTGGAGTTTTGCGGAGGCTAAGGTTGCAATTCCTAATAGAATAAAAATTAGCCAAGGTGAAGTAAATCGGTGAAGGAACATTTGATCCCTAACATCATAGAGAACAAAAACAATAAAAGAGTGGTATGATGCTTTCATCACTTTGTGTGAGAGTGTGACTTTTATTCATAAGACGTTGCTAAAGAACAAGCCTAGCGCCACAGGCATTAGTGACTTATATATAGTGGCCAATCACCTTATGAAAATCATTGAGCTTTGATATCAGTTCGTTGCTATTGAAATAAAGGTGGAGGATGATGAGTTGGTCCACATAGCTATAAATGCATTCTCTCCCTCCAGAGATCCATTTGTTTGGGATATGTTTGTGTTTGTAATAAGCTTCCCACTTTTGACAAGCTTTGAGATGATTTCATCCGGGAAGAGACTAGATTGGAGTTTGTTTCAACTAGAGCGGAAGAAAGTCAAACCTTAGCTCTCATCAAGACGAATGCAGGTAGGTGGTAAGAAAGGCCCTGGGAAGGGATTAGATGGAAAATGAGGATTTCTGTTTTGCTCAAACAGAGAAGAATAGCCATATTAAGTGTTTCAAATGTCTTAAGAATGGACACTATGCTTCTTAGTGTCTCGAAAATAATGGGGAAGGATAAGTATAACAACAACAGAAGTAGCTTGTATAGAGTGTAGAAGCTTTAGTAGAGGATGAGCTTCAACCTACTCCATGTAGCTGGTATGGGGATAATGAAGCATTGAGACCAATGACATTCACTAAGAAAGTTCTCGATAGAATTTAGGAATATTTGACAAGTGTACATGTGGGGTTTGGTAATGCCGTCTTCTAGTTATAGGGACATAATACATTTCCTTTTGTATGCTTCCAAATGATATTTTTAAACTACCTGATGTCTTGCATTTTCTTGGGTTAACTAAGAACTTGCTTTTAGTGTCATATCTTAGGTGGTTTAGTTTCATGATCAAGCTCAAAGCTAGGATCTTGATTGACTTTTGTCTAGAGGTATGGGAGACGGTTTCGTAAAGGTTGCTTGTTGATCTGATCAAATATTGAGCGTGGGTGCATGACAATGACCATAGAAGTTTAGAAACAAGAGACTTGGTCGCTTGCTCTATATGAGGTATCTACGTCTCCCGAAGGACATGGTGTGGATTGCTTAACTTTAAGATGAATGCATAACTATGTAAGGGGTGCTAAAACATGCCAAGATCACTTTCACTACCAATGGCAAGCAAGATATTTAGTTGATTTATTCAGATGTGGGCTGACATATGTCAAGGGTGTCATTCACATGTAACAATTACTATGTTCTATTTATTGATGTTTCCTTTGGGAAACCTTGAATTTTACATCATGAAGATAAAAAATGGACTCTTTAGAAAGTTCGTAAGAGTTTAATGATTTAGTGGAGGATAAAAAGGTGAGAATATTGAATTTGAGATTTTTTTGGCTACGAAGGGAGATATATAGATGCAAGGATCAAGAGGGAGTTGGAGTTGACTATGCCTTAGAACCCTCAACATAATGAGGTTGTAGAAAGGAAGGACATGTTCATTATAGAGATAACAAAGGTTATGACCAATGAGCTATAGATCTGTCCATGTTTTTTGGGCAAAGGAACAATTGCGTTCTTTACATTTGAGTAGGTGTTCTATAAGGTGTTGAAGGACAAGATTTTTGGAGAAAGCCTTCCTACGAGAGAAACTTGACGTTTCTTGTTTTTAGGTATTCAAGAGTCTTGTACACTTGTGTTAGAGGATAATCATATAGCTTGGGCCCTCCAACTTGAAGGGTGTGTTCGTGGGGTACGGGTCCTCCAAAGCTTACAAGGTCTATGTTACACCACAATGAAAGATAGTTAAGACATAGAGTTTGATGAGGATCCTTGGTCAAGTCTCAAGAGCCTCACATAGAGGTTACCTAGGGCGAATGAATTTGAGGAGGCAAATCTAGAGCAAGTGTGGCAAGACACCACGATAGAGGAGTATAATTCCATTTTAGTAGAACAATGTTTGTGAGATCTCGTTGACGTTAGAAGGGAAGCCATTGATCGCTTCTAGATTGTTGTGCAAGGTAGAGCATGCGATAGATGAGAGCATAGAGAAGTACATGGTCATATTTGTTCCTCAAGTGTTCTTGTAAAGAGAGGGAGTTGAAATTGACAAAATCTTTGCTCTAGTTGTGAGATACACTCATAATAGGGTTATTATGTTTCTTGAATCTTATTTTTGTTGTATAAGAAAACAAATTAGTGCGTAACTTTGAAATAAAATGTAAACACAACTCTTCCCATTTTAGAACTGCTTGCAAACCTTATGATTAAGCAAACAATGAAATTCAAATAATTACAAAGCAACAAAGTTACTAAATTTGAATTCCACTATGAAGTAGATTTGTGCCAAGGGATTTGGGATGTGTTGCTTGAAACCACTGCAACATACACTTGTAAGAGACAATTAGTTCACTTGCACACGACGATGCGCCAATTTGCAGATTTTTGGTAGGATGAATGAGTGGTGAAGATTATATTGGAAGATCAATGATGGAGATTCAATTAGAGCACTTTCCTAGGATCAAGGAGAAAATGAAGGGTTTAGATTTAATTTGAGTAAAATGAAGGGCTAAGATTACATTTATTCAAATAGTAATTTGTGTTAACCATAAAAGTCAAACTTGAAATTTGGGAGTGATGCTTTATTTTGGGATGATTGAGAGACAATAGGTAAATTAAATAATATATTATTGTGTAATTCAATTATTCACGTGAAGTGAAAATTGAGACAACTAAATGATGTTAGGATGAATTTACTTCTCTACAAGAATAACTAAGCTATTGAAGAAGCTTGCCATAAAGATCCATATTTTTTACAAATGCTTCTAAAAAAAACAATGTTCTTTGATAGAGTAAATATTTTAATAAGAACAATAGAAATTTTCGTGAGAATAGTTATCTAGAGTAAGATGCTATGGAAACAATAAAAAACTCGAAGCTTGAAAGTATGAGAAAATAGAGCACAAAGGATTTTATGAACCAAGACATATATATGCCCATTTATAGGCAATTATCGACTATCTTAGGGGGTGTGAAGGTTGTGGGAGACCCTAGAATGTCTGTCACATTATTGAGTGTTCTAGCTCCATCCCATTGTGTTGCCTTACATTTGAACACTAGGGGTGGTTGACTAGGTATCTTTAGGCGTAGTTTAATCAATAATGGAACATGTAGTTGTTCATGATCCTCATATTTTGCTAATGCTGGTATTATTGAGTTGTTGTAACAAGCTCCTTCCTAATTCTCTCACTACTAAGTAGTTGTTCTGTGACATCCATCTTGTTAAATAGTCTATGTTGACTTTTCATTAGAAGGTGGAGGCATCTAGCTTGCTAATTTAAACGAGTTTGAATAACAAATTGATTCTCTTTTAGGTATTGAACATTGAGAGCTAACAAATTATTATAGTTGTGTTGTGAAATTTGATCTTTAGTTCTTCCCTCCAACTTTATGAGACCTTAAGGGTTGTTACTTATATTTCTTAACTAATTTGTAAAAGATATTTAATTGAGGATAATTTGTAAAAGATATTTAATTGAATCATTTTTATCCTCAATTGGATGGGATAGGAGCTTGCAACTTGGAATTAGATTTCTATCTTGATGGTTTTCAACATTACTATTTCCTCGACAACATTGACAAGAATTAGGCGCCTTTAGATAAACTGGTTGAAAGAGACGTGCATTAGAAGAATGGTTTGATGGAAAGTTGGAATTGACTTTGGGAGAGGAGAATATTAATCAAACAATAATTAACCATTGTCAACATAAAGTCATGTACAACCCAAATATATTTGTTTTTGAAATGAGTTAAAAAATGCATGTATAGAAATTTCATGTTATGTCAAGACAAATTTCATGATATATGAAAGTTTAAAAAACGTTAGAACCAAATTTCATGAACAATATCATAAATAAAAAATAAACTACAATTTATAAAAATGTCTTATTATGTTATATCTTATGATGAATTGGTACCCCCACTAAAAACATATGCAACATCTCTCACTAAATATACTCTTAATAAAATAAAATATAAAAAATTCAAAAAATTCAATTCAATTCAATTATGCACATAAGTCAATTACTCAACCTAACAGCCCTAACATAATAACATCGTAACTTGATCCCCCTCTTAAAAGCAATTATTTTCCTCAATTTAACAAACTATGGATGCTTTTGCACAAAGTCTTTATTTTCCCAACTGATATCTTCTTTTAAGATGTGCTTGGGACTAGGCCTATAGAATAATTTATTTGTAACAATGGCGCTCTCGGTCTCTTCGTGCCCTAGTCATGGCCTTTTGACCTTTCGGCCCTGGTGTTGGCGTTTCCAACTCTTCCCTCTCGTCTGCTCAAAAGCTTCCTTTGACTGGTTTGTGTGCTGCGCTTCGTTTCACCCCCGTCATTGGCTCGACTTTTGTTGTTCCTCTTGCCATTTCTTTTACAATTAGGGCTGGGGAAGCTTCTGTTTCTGTGGCTAATGTTAGAATCGCTCGAATTTTTGACTAGGATGTTGGGTTAAATACTTCTCCTCCTCCCTGTAGGAAATCTTGCCTATTTCCTTGTGCTAAACCCGCTCTGTGGGGGTTTGTGGTTGGGATATGGCGGAGAACGAAGATTTTTACCTAAGTAGGGCTCTGCACTTATCTACTAGGTTATGTTTTCAAAGATTTTTTGTGGTATCTTGGTGGCCCCTTAGGTTGGTAAGATTGAACTTTACCCTTATGTTAAAGGATTCTTCGTTGCTTCCTTTGTTTCTATGGAGGACAAGAGAGAGTGATCTTGGGGTAGTTGCGGGCTTGGACGGAAAATTCTCTCTTTTAAGCCTTGAACTAAAACCTTGAGCTCCCTTTTCGAACCAGTTAATGTATGTTCAATGTGGTAGTTGCATCCAAATACCCCCTACAATTCTGGGAGGTGTCTTGTTATGAAGCCATTGGATGTCTATTGGTCGGTTCTTGAAGGTTGATGAGTCCATTCCTATTTGGGTCGTTTATGACGTGGTTATTACTTCGCTACTTGCCATTTGGTTCCAGATTATTCTTAGGGGGTGCTAGAAGCGCCTTGCTACTTAGTGGTAAAATGCTTCTGAAGATCATTTAACTGTTGAGGATCCGATCTCTTCACTGGATGTCTCCTCTAGGCTCTAATGAACATGCTTTTGGGGTGGTCTTGTCCTGCCTTAAGGACTTGTGGTGGTTCCTCCTACGTGCTCTCTTCTGGCTTCTTCACCAACTCTGCTTTGATCCAATCTTCTTCCTGTCTTCTTGTTGTTCCCTCTTTGTTTGATGCTTGTCCTCCTATGGGGATGCCTCCTTTCTCTTCCCCTCCTTGTGGGATTTTGGATGATTGCACCAGTTGGAATTCGTGCATAGATGGAGGAGAGGACATATGTCTTCTTCTCTCCCTCTTTTTCATGTCGAGAAAGAGTAATTTTTGTATGGGACTGACACCCTTGTTTCCGGCTAGTTCTTAGCTCTAGTCAAAAGCTTTGTCCGTCTGATTCAATTTTTTAATCTCACTGCTCATGACATTCATCCTTCTTGCCTTGATGGCTATTTTTGTAATTGGTTCGAGCCCTTGCCTAATTTATCCAATTAGTAAGGTGTTGCATGATCTCCTTAGAGTCCTCAATTTCTTTATCATTGTCTAGAAAAACACTTGAAGGTTCTAAGATGATCTTTTCTTCGTCATCTAGCTTTACTAACTTTGTTAGGGTTAGAATATTGTTGCATTAAGTACATTCATCAGAAATGGCCTAGAGTCTTATATATCTATAAGATCTTTGAGGATTTTGTAAGGGCCATTTATGCTTGAAATATTAGTTGCACTTTAATTTTTTAATTTTTTTTTGTATATGTGATACTATTAGATTTGTATATTGATACTTTGATTGGTGATCATGGTAGTAGAATAATATTTTTATATATTTATACATAGATAATAATAGTTACTATATTTAGTTATATTGCATTTAGATGTGTAATTTGATTATGGATAAATGATGCATAGAAAATGGTTATTTAAGCACATTAAGATTATTTGAATAGTATTGAATATATTCACTTGTATATCATTTCTAATCATAATAGTTGTATTGTGGCTTTAATGAAAATTTATGCTCTATTTTGATTTATATATGACTTAAATGTATGTTAAATATTGTGGAAACATAGATGTAGATGCTAACTTAAAACTTCATATAACATGGTTATAATATTAAAATTGTGATATTAATGTAAATAATGATCTAAGAAAAATGTCATGTTTTTGTATGGAGTTGTCTATGATTAATGAGATAAAACTGTGTCGAGATATGCTTTTGATTATTTTGAGTCATACTTCTATAGTATTTGATTGATCTTTGATTATTGTGACCAAATGCTATAATTTTAATCATATGTTTTTGGCTTATATATATTCAAAATTTTGAAGAGTAATAAGGTTGATTAATGTTGAGATATGATTTTGATTATTATGTCGAGTCATAATTTTAGTGTATTTGATTGATCTTGATTACTTTGAGTGAATCCTATGATTTTAATCATTATATATTTTGAATTTACTTGATGTGCACATTGAGTTTTCATGTGTTTGAATAGGTTAGTAAACAAAATAAGAAATCAATCAAGAGCCCTAATGACCCTTCGCACTTCACCCATGAAGTAATGGGAACTTGATCATGAATTTTCGGTCACACAAATTGCCTTCAGTTTGAGTAGAGTGAGATCCCTCATATTTTTTTATTAATAACAACAGTAAAACAAGGTGCTAACCCTTTGCAAGCAAAAGCCCAAAGGCAAAGAAACAGGCCAAAACCAAAATACTTATTGCTCTACATGGGCCATTAACAAACCACTTATAACACTACACATGCCATGAAAAAACCACTTACAGGTTACAAGCAAGCCACATCAAAAGTGGGTAGTACTCAAGACCACAACTTGCAGACAAGTTTGGGAAGAGGAGGAAAGACCTCTCCTCCACCGACAAACAACAATCCAAGCGATATTGTCATCTAGAACACCAATACAAGGTGAAGCATGGGGGGAGACCCCCACAGATAGCCTCCCAACACACAAAGCTAAAGGTTGATAATGAGGGGCATCCTCCACCATAGGTTGGGGCTAAGAAGGGGCAACATGCAAAGTAGGAAGCATGCATTGGGTAGGAGGATCTCCAACATGCACCAAAAGTGATGCAGTCATGGCCAGAGTTTTCCCAATGGAGATGGTCCAACCATGCAACAAGAGTCAACATGGCAGAAGCAACCAACTCATAAACAAGAATAGACAATCAAGATGCTACAACAGATCTTCGCATTATCATAGAATCAGGTATTTACATCACATTGGCCTGCAACATGCAAATTAAAAAACTTTCGACATACATGTCTGATTACAACAAAAATTTACACCTAAACCCTAATGCTAACCTCCCAAGGTTATCTCCTGAGAACTGCCCCCAAACAAAGATCAAGAGCGTCAATATATAGAGCCTTCACAACTCATAAGTCGACCAGATCAATTATATTTTCCAAGAATAAGAAAATGTAGTACAACAATATAGGTAAGGACCCAAGTCATAAAGATCTCAATGCCAAGATGTAGAAACGTCGTGTGATCCAAGAGAGACGTTGACCGAAGATCGAAGAACATCGAGATATGAGTCACCAAGCTTCGCAACAACAAATGATCTAAAACCAAGGAACACAACATGAAACACATAACTGCTAACTGAAACAAAACTAAGAACAAACTGAAAGGGAAATATTTTTGGGTGACACAAGATTGCCAACAACCCAAGGATGCTCCTGCATCAGACACCCCTGGTGAGAAGAAAATGTTCCATAAGAGAAACTTATGAACATTTTACCGGTTGCGGGACATAAATCCCATGCACATTCTTGATCCAAATATCCTCTTTGTCTGCAACTCTCTGCCTCTGCACTTCTGCTCCATCTTTTGTCAGATTCATCCACTTATTCTGCTCTGCACTTACTTTGTCGAATCTCACATCTACATGAGAATTCTTACCTCTACCTCCTTCCTTTCGCATAATTGAATTACTTCTACTACAAGCCTTCATTTGATCAACAACCATAGTCTTCTGTTGCTTCACTTTACCCTTCTTACAATATGATACCAACTTGTTCTCGGGTCTGCCTTCAAGATCCTTCTTTTGATCCTTTCCAATCTATGTATTCCGCTTCTATGAAAAATAACTCTTTACCATGCTCAGATTCCTTGCACTTCTCCCCTCTGCCTCCTTCAAGGGAACCAAAGTAAACTTTTGTCCATCCTTCTCTATTGTGACCACATTTCTTCTGCAATCATAAATAGATCCCCTATCAAATTGCCAAGGTTTGCCCAATAGAACATGACAAATACTCATAGATACCATATCACATAAGACCTCATCTCTGTAAGGTCCAATGCTAAAGTTGACCAAACACTTCTCTTTCACCTCCACCATATGCTCATCTGAAAACTAGCTTATCCCATAAGGACAAGGATGTTTAAGCCTCTTTAAGCCAAGATTTTGCACCATCTCTTCTAATACCAGATTATTAGTACTACCACCATCCATGAAAACTCTACAACATTTACCTCATGATTTGCAAACAATCCTAAACAAATTCCTCCTTTGGAAAGGCTCAGGTTCTTTCTCACTCGATATAATTCTCCTAAGCATAAGAGACTCTCCTATCCTAGGTTCTGCCATACCTTCCTCAAGTTCATCAGTAGCCTGCTCCTCATGTGCCACAAGATTTTGTCTACCCAAGTTCTTACTAGATCCTTCAGAACATTGAAAATATCCATGTCCTATGCCACCACATTTGAAACAAGTACCTTTCAATTCCTTGCTACCATTCCTTCTCATAAGTGTCCTTTGATCAGGTTCTACCTCAACTATTTGCTTCTCTTTTCCATTGCCACTTGCTTGCTTTTCCTTCCCTCTAGGGTTACCTTGTCTTCTTTTTAACTTAACTTCTTCCCTCAATGCATATTGATAAGAATCACCCACTATAGAAATCCCCAACATACTCAGCTCATCCTGAATATCAAATCTCAGACCATTAATATACCTAACCACCTTCTCCTTAGATACCTCTCAGTGTCCAGATCTGATAGTCATCTTATAGAATTCTTCGGTGTATTCCTTCACACTCATGTCCTTCTACTTCAAGTTCTACAAATTCTTAAACAATTCTAATTCATAATCCCCATGAATGAATTTAGCCTTTAACCTAGCAACCATCACCCTCCATCTAGTGATTTTTATTTCACCATGCTCTTCTCTATCTTTCTGCAATTCTTTCCACCATAAGGCAACATGACCTTTCAACTTAGTCTGTGCTAACCTAACCCTTTATGGTCCTCTGATATCTTCTAGCTCAAAGTAATCTTCTAGCTCTCCAATCCTATCTATCAAATCCTCAGGATGCAAAGAATCAGTGAAAGTAGAAACATCCATCCTATGACTTTTACTTACTTGTGCCACAACCCTCAACAATCTTTCTTCATTCGCGGGGATCTCAGCATCTGCAGTCTCAAGATCTTTAGAAGCTTCCTCATATTCCTCTTCAGTCTCAGGATTCCTTCACAATCTAGTCAATACATTTTTGATCTCAGTCCTCATCTCATTTCTAAAGTCCTCAATCATTTATTCTAGCCTTCTAGTGTTCATCCTTCTAGGCAACATCTTTCCAATCCTCAGGTGCAAATGCCTCTGTTACTCAACTGATGGAGATGATGATGAAGACCGAGATTAGAATTATACAAGATTGTAGAAACGATTAGATCAATTGTTATTTTGTCATTGATGTCAAGCAATTGATTTCTGGTTCATATTGAATTTCCATATCTTTCGGAGTTGATTTAATTCAGCAATAGATAAAGATCAAACAATGATAAGTTCATCTTGAGATAATTGGTTTCTACTTTATCAAGTTGGTAAAGTAGATTGGGAAAGTCGGTAAGACTAAAGAGTTAAGTTACTGAGAAGAAAGAAGTCTGTTAGTAAAGGGTTATGTAAGTCGATCAGGACACCGAGATATTGAAGCACCGAATAGTGCATGTTAGTCATCAAACCGAGAGTTAGTTGCCGAGCATAACATATGTTAGAACCAAGGATAAGACCACCTTTAATGGCGAGCTACAACAATCTAGAGAATTCCAAGAACAAAGAATAAGTTGGTTACAAGTTCTACGCACGGGAAAATTCAAGGAAGAAATCTATGGTATAGATTAAGCGGAAAAAGTGAAGGTTTTATTTTCAAGAAAAGTGCAAGTTCCGAGGTGATGTCGAAGCGGCTAATCGAGTTTCAAGTTCACTGAATCAGTTCAAAAAGTTGATCTAACAACTAAGCACGATGGACTAAAAGCCTAATCAAGGAGATTAAGAGGAAAAAAAAAGTCTATTTAAAGGATGAATTCGAATAACAAAGGGCTGGTAAGTTGAAGTGTTGAAGTGCTACCAAGTGATGCAGTAAAGAGAAAAGAGGTGAAAATCTGAGTCTAGAGTAGAGACATATGAAGTATTGATGCTAGTAGTCAGAGAGAGCATAATGGATCTGATCAAGCAAGAGGTAGTTGTAGTTTTACAAATCATTTTATACATTGTTTCTTATTGCATTTATAATAGATAAATCTCTTAACCAAGTGGACTTAACAGTCTTATTGTAAAATCCTTGAGAAAGGTGACATTCTAAAAGAGTGTTCAAAGCCCTCTAACTAGGCCACTCCTAACATGGTGACGATCTTAATGGGTATAAGGTTAATCCCCTAACAGAGTCACATATAACAATGTGTATTGTAATCTTTAACAGGATTGTCTTTTAACCGAGCATACTTCAGAAAAGTATTTTCATTTATGGGTGACAATTCCCACAGAGGTTTTTTCCCAAATTGGGTGTCCTCATTAAATCTGGTGTAGAATGTGTTGAATGTTTCATGTGAATGATATTAACTATTTATGCAATTTACTGTTTGAGTTATTGAAGTTATTTGGTGATTTGGTTACTATTGTTGTTTATCCTACCGAGTTGAATCAAAGTTGAGTTTTAAGGTTTAAAGTATCATAAGATTTTTTATTCACCCCCCTCTCAGTAATCCAACAGACTCAGCTTCGACTATATGATTTCAAGGTGCTAATTGCCTCTCACTCGACGATCTATTAGACACACTTGCAACCTACCTTCAACTCGGTGATTTGTTCACCCTTTGCATACCTTCAACAGTCCAAACAAGTTCTCAACCAACAAAAATCTCCTCAATGATCCCCTTGCGCAAGTCCTCTGCAATTGTGGGCTAGATCTATGCTCTTCCACCCCACAAAAAACACGACTAGGGCTTCGTAAGCTCAGGAACTATATATGCTAACACAAGAACATCAACCTTGCTCTAATACCACTAATAAAATTTAGCTCAATTTTTGACACGCAGAGGTCTTTTGTGTGACTGTCAAATGTAGAACAATCGACCAATGTCATCGTAAAACTTTTTTTGTCGAAGCAATCGACGACTGGCTTGCGTCATTGAAAAATTGACGGCGCAAAGGTCGAACAAAAAGGGCTCTGTGTCAAGAATTGTAAGCGGATTTCACGACCAGCCCATTCCACACTTGGTCGCATTTACGACCTAGTACGACGCGATCAGTTGAAAAATAACGACAACAATGCTATATAAACGATGCCAAAGTCATCAGAACACTAAGGGGGTTGGTCGATATAGCGATGAGGATTCATCGATCAATTCATCGTTCATATAGATTTCTCGGCGATGACAAATGTGACTAACGTCGAAATAGCGATGACATGTTTTAAAAATAAATAAATTTTGTGGATTTCCTAGATCCACGAGTCACCTTGACTATTTTGAATATCAAGTCCATGATATCCAGGGTAGCACCAAGTCCATGATGCCTTCCAACCACAAGTCATCTTGACTCAAACATCAAATCCATGATATTAGGAGCATTTGCTTAACGAATATCAAGTCCATGATATTCACCAAGTGCTCAGAGTAATGGTCTATCGACATCAAGTCCATGACATCCTCCAACTACTCTAGTGTGGATCCATGATCCACAAGATATCAAGTCCATGATATCAAGAGAAATGATCTAACAAACATCAAGTCCATGATATTCACCAAATAGTCTGAGCAATGGTCTCTAGACATCAAGTCCATGATGTCCACCAAATGCTCAACAATGGATCCCTGATCCATAAGAGGAATTTGAAGTCCATGATATTCTCCAATTCATAAGAATAACTTAGCCATGAGCATAAGTATATCTAAATGAATAATCATAACCAAATGAATCTCATAAACAAAATCTTATCTTATGAATCCATATAATTATAAGAGTAATAACTATGATCATGTCTCAAAAAAAATCTTATCCACATAAGAATAACAACTAT
>MU227297.1:653706-701883 GCA_018584345.1 Thuja plicata
AAAAAGAAGAAACCCAATCATCAACAACTGAACCTCACATTCTAAGGATGTCGGATTGTAGGATAAGTGTTCATTATTTGTTGAGCACCATAGTATGCATTGCTTGTCATCATAGGATTTTGATTGCTTGTATTATTTGGCTATACACCAGCCAATTGCATTTGCTTGGATGTTTCTAAAGCCTTTTCAACAAATCCGTTTTGTACAGATTCTCCAATTATTGCTTTCATTTCATGCAGATTTGCTAAGAACAAGAATAAATTTCAATGAAAGAGGTTTAAATTTACAGAGAGATTTGGAAGCCCAAGAACGAGCACCAGACTAGTGGAAAAAATAGAGGATTTGAATACACTTATTTTACATATAATAAAAGATGGAATAAATTAAATCCATTTATGATTTTTACTGATAACTTGGATCAAGATGCGTATAGATAACCTATTCCAAGGGCATAGTTGCTACCAAGGATAGTGGCATCTGAGTGCATTTCAAAATCCAAGTTTCTAAAAGCTCTTTATCTATTCTGGAAATTTAACACTTCAATACAAAAGTCAAACATAATGCAAAGATCACGGTAAAGACCACAAGCACAAGCACTACATCAATAGAACACATGAAATCCTTGTCAAATTTGAAAGTTTCCTCTGCTACATCAATAGAACACATGAAGCATCTGGACTAGATTTGAAGTTAATGTTCTTTCCTTGATAATCACAAGGTACCCTATGTAACCATAAGCCATCTCATCAATACAACCCATCGAAAACTAAACTATGTGATATGAAAGTTTGTACCTTTTGAAGGAGATATCCACAAGACCTTCATTGAGAAGCTCCATAGCATTCTCAAGATATGTCATGCTGGAAAAGACATTGCCACTAAGATCAAAATGTGTTTTGCTGCATCCTCCACATTCATCAGTGATCACCACATTCATAGGAGTTTGCGAACATATTCCACTCTTGCATTTTACCTGTATTTTTTCGTTTATTAGATACTCCTCTACCATATCAAAACTTAACTTTAATACCCACTTAAACAACCAACTGGATATTTTAAAGTTGGTTTTTAAAAAAAAAAGTTGTACTCTATTGTGGATTACACTAGTGCGCCCATCATAGAGAAAAAAGATAAGTAAATGCTAAATCTATATCAGTTATATACCTAGTAGCAAGCTTTGCATCCTCTTCCTTCAACAAAGAGAGATGGACCCACAACTGCTATTCTTGAATCAAACATGTTTGTTTTCACTAGTGCTCCATATCCACATGCACCACCTGTTGCCAACAGAAAAAATGAAGTAAAAGACCCGCTGAATTCTTCTATCTATAATGTTGAAGAGAGTATGTGGAAGAAGCTAGGTGAAAATACAAAATGTGTCAATTTGTTTTGATTAAAGTAAGTTTGTTTGAAGGGATCATAAATCTTGTGCATAATAGGTTTTGTTGGGCATCTAAACTTACCAAAATATGAGCAAAGAGACAACTAATCACCATTAAAATGATTAGAAGGAAAGACACTAATGTTTCATAGAGAACCTGAATGGGGTGATAGCTACATAATTCTAGACATTGATCTAGCTATACAAAAAATCTTAAATCAGGCATGTAAGAAGATATCTCTCCTTCCTTTGCAACAATATTATGTCAATACCTCTCAATTTTAAAAATACTTCTCTATATAAATATTTAGAATCATGTACTTTCTTTTGAGTTGAGGTTAAGTCCATTTATTCTTATAAATGAAATATTTGATATCATAGACCAGGTAGAACAAAAACTTAAAACTTAAAACTTTCAATTTGATGGAGTACATTATCACTAAGCTACTAATCTCCTTAGGACCACCTCATATTTAGATGTGATGACTTATTTCCAACAATATTTTTGTTACCTCTCATTTATGCAATTAAAAATGAGTGTTATCTACTCTTTGATACTGACACACCTTGCTTATTGCACTCTTCATTGTAATGATTATTAAATGGAAAAGCTGACCAAGAGTGAAGGTATTTAATATTACCTTCGCTTCCACCCCCATCGAGAGGGGGAGGGCCATACCATGTACCACTTCCCTCCTACCACCCTTCCTCCTCACCTATAAAACCATCTTGACAGAATACCAATATTGAACAAACAAACAATAATTCTATCAAATAAATCACACAAAATTTCATATCCACCATCTGTTTGGTGTCACTAGAACAATTTAGAGCTTCTTGTTGATTAATAGGTTGTAAGCTGTTTGTACAACTTGGAGTTGTTCCTGAGTATGAATCTAATAGCCACTCATGCTTTTAACATAGTGAAAATGGGCTTCTATTTAATGATGTGTAAACTAAGCATTTTAAGAGTTTTATGACCTGTGTGAAAGTGGCATAATTATCCTCCCTCTCAAAATGCTCAAAAACCTCAAAATTATGAGCATTGTTGCATCACATATAACATCAAACTTGGGCATATGTCCATTGAAAACTTGGGGAAAACAACAGTGCAAGGAATGAAATCAAATTAATTGGACTCACAACTATTGTCTATATGTGGTTCTCATAAGAAGTATGCATAGCAACAAACAAACAACCTACTCATAACTGACTGTTTGCATTCTTTTAAGACAAAATTAAACATACTTGAATAAATATTAAATATTAAAAATGAAGTTGCATTTACTGAAGACGTGCTTGATCAGGATGAACTGAAGCCAATCAATCAGTTTATGAAAGATAAAAGGAATCTCCAAACATGATATTGAAGATAAAAATGAGGCATCAAAGGTGCCTGATGCCCCCAGTTGGGATGCTACAACTGAGCTAGATATTGATCCCGCTTTGCGGAGGTTTGACACTGATAAGGTCGAAGGAAGCAACAAAACCATTAGATCATGGGATGCATGATGACTCGAGACCTAAGACTTTATTTTGAACTCTCATTACTGATACTTTGATTTTGTAATTATCGTATAGTTTCAGACTGATATGCTACCATACTTAGTTTTTTGATGTGCTTAGATGCTCTATAATGGTTTCTGATAGACACTCCAGAAAAGATTATATTTTGTACTTTGTGAACACTAGAAAGTGTTGTAATGAGTATTATGAACTATCTACATTCTAAAATATGGTTAAGATGAGCATTGTATGAATAAAAATTACAAGTCCCAAAAGCTCTACAAAATCTTATTTGTAAGTCAATAAGAATTTCAATTCATTCTATATTAGCCTATTCTCCTTGAAAGAAGTAGCACTAACCAAAAACACCTGTTTGAACACCCAACATGGAATCACTCCAAAAGGGATACCAATCACATAGTAACACCCATTATGAAAGAAACATGAGATTTCCACCTTGATCCCATTGCTACCCCTAAAGAAAAATAAGGAAGAATGCATTGTTAGTGCCATATAAAAGTTCAAAATAAATTTCATCTAGCAATATTCATAACTCTTATGCAATTGCAATCATTAGATTCGTCTTGAAATACAATGTATCCACCATTGTTAATTTCTCAAAGACATGTTTCATTCAAATATGGTGGAGGTAGAAAAGGTAGAACTTTGAAGATAAAAGTCATCTAGACTAGGAGGAGCAAAAGTGAGTAGTGACAATAGTTTACAAGCTAGATAAATTGAAATGATCATGGAAAGAACAACAGTGCCAAAGCATCTCAGTCATGATGAAGTGATAGGGAAGGTTGACAATTAACAGACATGAGGAATGACCAAGGGTAGTGGACATGAAAAAGACCAAGACAATCCACCTATATACTCACCAAAGGGGGTTCTAGTTCCTCCATACGAACCATGACCATTCAATGACAAACATACAAACAATTCAATGTAAACCATCAAGTTTAGATTAATGTTTTTTTGTAACAACCTCATGTAAGTCCCGAAAGACTTATACATGTCGATCCCTTTGAAGAATCACCGCCTTGCCTTTATGTACACTGTGTAGGATACTCACCAAAGGGGTTCTGGTTCCTGCATACGAAATCCATTTATCCAATGTTAGCTTGCATCTTATATGAAGATCAATCATAATCAAATTCATACATTAGGCCTACTTCCTACAACAAATTCTCAATAATGTTATACCCCTAAAAACATACCTCTATCCACTCCTCCAATGTCCTTATACGTTTCCTGCTCATACACATTAATTAGTCATGTCCATACTCATGGTTACAACCCAATATCAACAAACAAATTACAAGAATATAAACTTAATTTAGTCAAATTACTTGGCTTCAAATATAGCCAAACCACTCACATATGTCTTCTTCTGGCAATGTTGTTGAAGAAAAAATAGTGAAGTTGTCAACCGATCTGATGATGTCAATTATGACTTGAAGCTTTGGATGCCTGAAAGACAGGAAGAGAGAGACAATGTTCGTTTGCATTTCTCTTTTCGTGTCTTTGGGCATCCATTGCTCGAAGTTATACTTGAAGGATGTTCATTTGTATATCTCCCTGTCTTCTTGTCATTGGGGCATCTGATGCTTCAAGTGATTTTAGGGTTCAATTTTTAGTCTTTTGATGGTCCACATTTCTTATCTCTTGTATTCTGATGAGGTTAGTGTCTCACATGTTGAGTTGGTACTTTGACCTTGGACTACGGGATTAGGGTCTCCTATAGGTTGTTGCCTGCAAATAGGAACAATGTTGCAATAAGATTTCAAATACACAAGCAAATTTGGATTTGTTTTTGTTGCATCCCATACCTGCAAGTTTGAATGCAAGAATCAACAGTAGGTTCCATTATAAGAAACTAACATATTAAAAGAGTAAAAAAAGAAGCAGTAGAACACCCTACAAAAAGCAACCACTACCGATTAATCCAGAAATCTACCACGAAAAGGGCAAGCAATGACCAATTGGAGAATTACCTAGTGATCCCCCAAGGCCAACCAAAATTAGTTTATAAAGAAACCATATCTTATTTGATATTAAAAACATGGTACTAAACCATACATGTTTCCTATTATTTAAAAAGACAATATCCAATTAAAGCATTATGGATCCCTAAAAGGCCAACCGAAATTAGTTTATATAAAGAAACCATATCTTATTTGATATTAAAAGCATGACAGTAAAACACACAAGTTTCCTAGTATATGAAAAGATGATAGATGTGACAAGTAACTAGAATACAATTCTCTTTATCTTTGATATTTAAACTAAGAAAACATGTCATGATCTAACAATATATAAGATGCAACTTAAAATTACATAAAATAATTTCTCAAATTCCATAAAAAGAGAAACAACCACCATATACCTCAACAACATCTGGCCTAGAGCACAGTTGCTTAAGTTCAACAATTTTCGTTCTTTGCTGAAGCTCTGTCGAGATAAACAAGAAATTAGTCTTTACTATAAAAAAATAGAAATATAAAAAATATAATATTTAATGAGACCTACAAGAACTTTTTTTCTTATTTGAGACCCATCTTTCTTTTGTTTGTGTTTCTTGTTCATTCTCCTCATCTGAATTAGAGTCTAACTTATTTTTTGCTGCTAGATTTGAAGCTACATCCTCCTTTACATTATCTTCCTCTAAAGAAATAACTTCCAATTTAATTATGAAGAAAAATCTAAAAACAAAGAAGAATAACGACATAAACTAGTTGGAGAATCCACATAGAAAGTTATGTAAGAAAATACCCACCTTTTTCCCACTAGCTATGGAATCTCCCAATGAAAAAAAAAAATCAAACATGTGTTTGAAGTCCTTAAGGAGCTCATCTTCAAAATTAGCTTTTTCTGCTACATATTCTTTTTAAAGCTTGAATTTCTGGTTTTGATTGTGTATGCTTTTTAGCATCAACGTTTCGGATCACACTCCGTGATCCATCATCGGGATGTAAGAGCAAAGAGCGTGAAGGATCACGAAGTGTGATCCGAAACATTGATGCTAAAAAACATACACAATCAAAACCATAAATTCAAGCTTTAAATTCAAATGAATTGTGGAAATCTGATCGATTTGGGTTTGTGGTAATATAAACTTTATAGAATAACAATAAGTAGACTGCAATAAGTTCAAAGCATACATATTTATAATTACTGTTCAAAAATGGTGAATAACATCATGACATTTCCACAATAATCTATAACTTAAACAAGTAGTTGCTCACCCAAAAAAGAGTTGTAGGTAGCAAGAGTCCCTGCCTTCCGCAAAAACAAAAAAAAATGGCTAGGCTCAATAAATAGTAGTGTTGTGCACTTGGTGGTTTTCTCATCTGGTAGACCCCCTGTTGGGAAAATTGTAAGATCCATCTAAACCAATTTTAAATAACAAAATAGGAATTTGGATCATGATGGTTCTGAAAAATCAGTGTTGGCCAAACATCTGTATGAAAGTAAACATTATATAATGCATGGAAGAAGCTGAAGTCCAGGCCAGAGAAGGCCTCTACATGGAGTGTATTGTGTTGTAGAACTATTGATCAGACTTGGAGGACTGGTGGAACATGGTGTATTGACCATGTTAAAGTATTCTGAGGTATTGGAACAAGATGATAAGACTTGTTGAAATATTTGACATATTGGAGGCCCTAGGTGCATTGGGGGAAGCCTAGATTGGGATCATTGAGTGGATGTTTAATGTCAAGAGAAGTTGGAATAAGTGATAAGAGGAAGTGAGTTTGTTCAATATGTCTAAGGTGTTGGTTGTCTAAAGTCGGAGCACTCTATTTGACCCTTGAGTTGAGACTAACTCCTTGAGTGTGTTCCAAGACACTTGTAGAATCCTTGAGTTGAGTTGGGTTCCTTAAGAGGATAGTAGACTAGGGCTCTGCATCAGTTTAGCTCGAGTTTCACTTGATTTTGAGAATAGTTTAATATTCTCTACTTAACAAGGCCAACCACGTGAAGGTGGAAGCTCATTTGGCCCCACCCCCCCTAACATCACTCTAAATTCCCCATTAACATCTAACATTCATTCATCCATTTATGAAATATAACATTCAATCATTATAATCACACAACATTCAATAACACCTAAAATTAATTAACAATTGGACATTCATCAACACATCATTCATTAAAACAACGTAAATATATTATCAAAAAAGGTTTATTGCAATCATTTCTTTTTTGGGGTTTTCCTCGATTTTTGAATGTAACAGCTAAGCGGAGCATTAATATCTTCTTCATTCCCCTCCTATTCTTCTTGTGATCTCAATAAATGTCTCCCCCTGTGCGTAGGAGGATGCTGGTGTGCCAAAGGGGGGTCGGCTGCAATAACAACTAAATGGGTTAGGTTCACAACATTTTATATTAGTGTTACAAGTATTTCATTAATTAAAAGAAGATAACAACTAATAAAAAAAATTTAAAATAACATAACAAAGATTTTCTTTACCTGACAATGCCACGTCATCTTGAATATGGTGAAAACTCAGATCATCATCCACTCGTTCACCATGACGTTCTGCATGCTCTAAAATGTACACAAGAAAGGTTACACCAATTTCAATTTAAAATGTTAAATTGTATTAAAAATTACACAATTAATTTTCAATAGCAAATGAATACCTCCATCACTGCGATGCACATAAGAGTCTTTGTCATGTGGAGGTTCTATGCTAGGATTAGAAGGCTGGCTGCATTGCAATGTCATGCGCTCAAGTATGAAATACACATCAAATAGATTATCACTCAGTATTCAATTTGAAATAATTTTCATTTGGCCTACTTACCTGTGTGTGAACCGATGCACTAGGTTGTTGGCTTTGGTGTAGGCATTCAACCACAACTTTATAGCCTTCCTTTAAGCCAATATTTCTGTCTTCTTCCGTGGGTGCTACATTAAAACCCGAGCCCTGTATTTTTTGGCTTAATATCGTCAATTCTGCAGGTATTGTTTGATTAAACAAAATTGTTTGCAATTTATAAAAAAATTGATTCAAAATTTCATTTACTGCTACTTACAATTCTTGCTTGAAGTTTCAGATAACCACCAGAGCCAAGTTTATGTTGGCCAATCTTTTCTATTCTGGCCTTTGTAGCCTTTGATGTGTCATGCAGTCTATGAAAAATTTGAAATATGTTAGATTATATAAATATAAAGATCACTAATTAGTGCATAATTACGTTCTACTTAATACTATCGCATACCTTCTATTGTCGTTTACTGGTGTAATTTCTCTTTGTCTTTGCGCTTTCTCCTTTGCATCCAAAATGAATTCCTTCCACTGTTTCTCTAGAATCACGGGAGGACGCTCGTACTTTGGGTTGTTCACTAGATTCCTTCTGTATGCGTCCCTCACAGTCTTTAGATGTTTGCAAGCTCTTTGAAGAACTTTGGTGCTGTAAAAAAATGTTACTTCCAAAGAGCTCCTCTAAAGATTTTATGAGCTGATCTTTTAATTTTTTATCTTGTAAATTCCACCTTTTAAGAAAAAACAAAGTTGTTAGCTAAAAAATTAACTGAAATTGTGTACCTTGAATATAGTACAATAAATAGATGAAAGGAAAAATATTCTAGCAATGATATGAAATCAAAGCAGTGGGATAGGGTTAGTTAACATATGATGTTCCACCTTGTATGTATGGTGGGCCCGAATAGCTACAATGTTATCTCATTAAGCTTTTCATAAAAAAACATCGTTCCTTGCAAACACATCATAGGATCATCAATCCAAAATGAGTTATGAATAAGTAAATTAAAATTAGAACATAAATAATAATAATTTTTAAGTACCTGGAAGCTTAGGTAATTTAAAGGGAATCATATCTTCATCGGTCAACAACAATGATGTCTGCAATTTTCCCGTACTAGCAACATGGGTAGATCCAAGAAACGATGGTGAATTATCACCAGCACTGGTCTTTGTATCCTGAGGAGGTGTATCTTATATTGCACAAAAGTATTCCACTATGAAATTCACCCAAGATTAAAGTACAAATCAAATCATAACTAACACATAATCGAATATAGAAAAACAAGGATATACCAGGTATAGATGGTGCAAACGTGGATGTTTGCATGCTCCTTGTTGCCGGCATTGCAGTCGGCAATGACGTCGGATTGTTGGTCCTCATAGGAAGAGGCGTCTGCAGTACATCATGACCTGAACAATACATTGTTAGTAAAGGCATGCATGAGGTTTTATAGCAGTTGGACATCATTCACTCTATTAGATTGTGGGTGAAGATGCAAAGAAAACCATACTAATTCATATAATGTTCATGGCTACAGATATTTAAGATAATATTGTGTATGTACAGTTTGAAGTGAGGAGTCAAGATATGCGAGTTTCAATAAAACTAGTAAATCTAATGAAAAATGTAGATTTCTAATTAGTAAAGCCAATGAAGTTTGTAACCTGTTAACTTAAGGATTATTTTACCTAAGGGAGTTGTACTAGTACCAACCTCACCGCGATGTCTATGAGCAGTTGCTTGAGCACACAAAAAATCCTATAAGAACACATACATGTTTTAGTTCATGACATAGAAGAGTATAAAATATAAAACTTTATTGAACTTTTGTTATAACTAAAGATTCATTACTGCTTACTTCAAAATAACATGTTTGCCGCATCAATTCCTCTTTCCTCGCTAGCGTCTCCTCAGTTGGATTTGGATCGACCAAAATGGCAAGAATTTCTGAACTGACTTTTTTTAATTTCTTCTTGACCATATTTACAGGGTTAGGGCTATCTGCGATGACCTCATCCATATCTGATGTTATTGTCGTTGTTGCTGCAGGCGCTTTTCCCTTTCCGTGAACATCAATTTGTGATAGGAATATCAGTAAAACTATGAGAATAACTCCAAAACCCTAAAGAAAAGAACATAATAATATAACAATTTTCTTCTATCTAATTTGTACAATTACAATAAGGTTTACCTTTGCTGAAGAATGGGTGAGAGTAAAATCCCCGCCTTTGTCATCATGTGGCGGATCCATGTCGTCCTATGACAGCTTAAATATAAAAACTTGAGCGAAATGAAAGCAATAGACTTAACAAAAAAAACTTATTAATAAAATGGTATATTGGAATCATAAATTAGAGGTTAGTTTAAATGGTATATAGTACTTACCACCCCCATGATCGTAACTTTTTTTGTATCTATGCAATTCAAATGGTAATCTATTCGCAATTCTCCCCCTACACTTATTGATTTTATTGCACATACAAAAACACGATTCCGCTCACGTGTCTCGAATATGCAATTGGGTCTCTTATTAGTTGACTTTGACCCAGGTCGCATATTATTTATAAAACCCGCAATACTCCATGTTGCTTTTGGCCTTCCGTCAATGTACATAGCAAATCCTTTACTTTGCTGATTTTGTGTGTAGTAGATGGATTGTTGGTTTAGTTTGAAGCACTATACACATATCTCTATTATTTTATAAATAAAGCATCATTTCTTGTGTGGCTAGTTTTTTTTCCATCAAGTTGGAGGGTTTTCCCAGGATAAATATTAGTGTCTTTTTGTGTCATCTATTCTTGCATGCTTTGTGTTAAGAATCTCTTGTTTTTATGCTATTCTAGTTCTTGAAAACATAACATGTCTCGACAACTTATCATTGAGCAATTGTTGGGATGGATTCAAAAGAGTCTAAATGGTAGGAGAGTGAATGAGTGTGGCATGGAGGTGAATGGCTATAGGAAGGTCACGTGAGGCCAAGAGGGATGGTATATCCGCTCTTGGGCCTAGGGTAGATGATCGTTTTGGGCACCCTATCATGTCTCTTTATCCAAGCTCCATTATGGTTGAGCCCAAATAACAAATTAGATATGTTATATCATTGAAATGATAATGAGTATGTATTCTTAAACCCTAGTAACAGTTCATCTTATGAATTGTATCTTCAATAAATTGTCTAACATAAATACAAGATCTCAACAAGGTTCTATCTCGCTTTGCATTCTTTGGGTAAAAGTTATATCTCTAACTAGATTATGTTCCTTGTTTATTGAATTTGTGATTCCGGGGCAGAATATAGGATAATCCCAAAAGGGTATGTTACAATTAGTATTAGAGGAGTAATCATGTCAGCTTAGAGAACAAACCTACCTTAAACACCGTCTAATTAGGGTTAAATATTCAGCTCTTTTCTTAAGTAGGTCAAAAATAAAATCGAGTAGGTCATCATTGCATTTCGATATGTATGCAGGTTTAGCAACTTCGTGTCTAATATAAGCATGCTTATTCCATTTGTATTTTATGCATGTTCTTCACATGTATGCCTTGTGTTTGCTTCACAATTGATGGACTTCAACGTGTTTACTCCATGAAAAGTAAAACATTCCACATGTATGCTTTGTGCCTTTGTATATTAATTCATGCCTTACATGTCTGATGTGTATTCATGTGTATTGCTTTGGGCCTTACATGTCTGATGTGTATAGTTCGTGCCTTGCGTGCATTTATATTGATTTGTGTCTTACGTGTATGATTTATTCATGCGTATTGCTTCGTGCCTTACATGTCTGATGCGTATACTTCATGCCTTGCGTGCATTTATATTGATTCATGCCTTATGTGTATTCATGTGTATGATTCATGTCTTATGTGTATTCCTGTGTATGATTCATGCCTTTTATGTATTCAGGTCTTATGTATATTTATGTGTAGGATTCATGCCTTACATGTACTCATGTGCATAATTCATGCCTCACATATTCAGGCCTTATGTATATTTATTTGTATAATTCATGCCCAACGTGTATTCATGTGTATATTTCAAGCTTCATGTACACTTCATGCCTTAAGTGTATGCACCATGATATTTATGTTTATGCTTCATGGATATGTTTCCCATGTTTGAGGTGTTTTCAGCATGGTTACTTCATGGGTGTGTGTGCTTTCCTAACGCATGACTTATGTCTGATGTGTTTCCAGCAAGTTATTCCATGTGTGGATACTTATTCAAGATCCATATTCTTGATTCAAATTAAAAATGAGGAGCACATGCTCCATTCTTAATACACACGACATTCTAGATGTATCTCATGCTTCTAATTTTCATCTTAATATGTGGAAAGCACACCCTTGCTATGATTCAAGGAGATATCCATGACATTATGCAAGAGAGTAAAAACTTTTCTTAATATTACAAATCTTGCAAATTTCCAGTCATTGGTTGAGATAACTCACTATTAAATTTAATACAGAGATATATGCCTTGAGATAAGATCAGGTTCGCGAGCAAAAGCTAAGAGCTCTAAGAAATAGTTTATGGATCCTCACATTCAAAACAAATTGATTAAAACTGTCACTGCTTGAGGACAAGCAAACTTGGGAAGGTCGGACTATCATGCCCCGCCAAATCTAAGGTTGGCAGAAATTATTAAAAAAATCACAGCCTTTAAGAGATCAGAGTGTGGTATTTATATCAGATGATGCCATAAAAAAATAACAACAATTTTGAGGGCTGACCCATGTCTCGGGCTCAAATGAAGGGATGAAAAATATCATCTTAAATTGGGACGACCCCCAAGAGGAACCGCACTTGTAAAGGGAGATTGAGTTGTTTTTTGTGTCCCAAATAGGGACAACCGCATGGAGTTAATGCCCATCTTTGGACAATGAGATTTAAATAATGAAAATATATATAAATTGCATTTGGTCAACCCCCTTTGAGTGACATTACCATTGGGTGAAGAGGTGCATGATGAAGGGTATAGGTAGAAATCACTTGGAAATTCAAAAGCAATTAATTCAGACATATCTTCCGGGGTATAAGGAGAAGAAATAAAGAGTTATTATGGTAGCTCCTTATCATCTAATTGAGCTGATTTTATGAGATATATCCGATCTCATTCAAGGACAACACTAAGGCGAACTTACGCAAAATTGTGCGAAGCATTCCATTGAATACCATTCCCATTCAAGGCAGATTTGAGAAGACTAAAAGCAGATCAGTTTATAAGTCAGAACATCAATAAGCATCAGCAATTGCATAACATCAAACAGGACTAAATCAGAATCTGTTATTGATCAGAAGGCAGTAACATTCTTGTTATTGTGGTATGCATGAATATATGTCTAAATGTGTACGCTGCATATGATGTACAGTTCTTTACATATTAATATAGGCACATAACAATGTAACAGTATGTATATAATGGATATAAGTAATAATATAGATCTCCATATAGCAACAATCAATCATGGCAAGGTGGGGAAGGGAGTACAAGGAGGGGAAACGGCTATAGGATACCTCACTGGGCACACCACCTCATATGAGATGGCGGAAGGCCACATGAGGCCAAGTGGGATGGTATATCTGCTCTTGGGCCTAGGGTAGAGGATCACTTGGGGACCCTATTGTAGTTTTTGTCCCCCCCCCACTTCTATATTGAGCGATTATTGGGATGGATTCAAAGGAATCTCAATCGTAGGAGAATGAATATGGATGGCATGATGAAGAGGAATGGCTATAGGTTTCCTCACTAGGTACACCACCTCATATAGATGGCAGAAGGCCACATGAGGCCAAGAGGGATGGTATATCTGTTCTTAGGCCGAGGGTAGAGGATCGTTATGGACACTCTATCATATCTCCTTATTCCAGCTCTGTTATGGTTGTACCCAAATAATAAATTAGATATGTTATATGATTAAAATGCTTACGAGTATGTGTCCTTAAACCCTAGTAATGGTCAATCTATGGCTTGTATCTTCAATAAGTTATCTAACATGATTGCAGGATCTCAACAAGGTTATATCTTGCTTTACATTCTTTGGGTAAAGTTACATCTCTAACTAGATTGTGTTCCCTGTTTATTGAATTTGTGATTCTGGGGCAGAATATAGGGTAATCCCAAAAGGGCACATTAAATGATATACCAAATGATCTATTTCAGGTTACTTGGAAGATGACAGCTGTAAATATGCATTCCTCTAGGGAATTGAATTTGGGATGGTAGATCCTATGGCAGGACGAGACAAGATAAATTAATAATAATTATTTATGCCTATGCTTCCAGATGCGTAACGTGTGAGTGGCCCCAATGTCCATCAAAATTCTGACATAGCATTTATTTACTGTCATGGATCTGACAAAAGGAAAGCCCACATTTCTACAGCATTGCAGAATTTTTTGAATTTTTGAGATATATTTAGGGTTTGAAGAGACTTCATGGAAACATATGTAAGTGATTCTGCATTTTTCTTTTCTCCTCTTAACCTTCCAATGAAGCTATTGTCAGCTGATTTGCATTGTTATACCATTTCAATCTTTTTAGTTTAGTGGTCCTTGTTGCTCTTGTTCTACATGTTCCCAGTACTTTTTAATACAATGTCTAGGACTCTGTCTTTACAATATGCATGCCACTTTAAACTCTGTATCAAACTTTCAATAACAACACAACACCTTATTGAAACTGGATGCTGTGTTTTTTGCCATGTTATTAATGTTGTTTTGGCTTCTGTTCCTCGGGTACATAATGTTTTGCAATGCACTGCAGAGTTTTTTCTTCTTTGACCTTGAAATATGCAAATAAATATTTGTTGCTATCAATAAAGTCAACACCTGAGTTTTTCATTGTCGCCAGAGTATGAAAGATGAAACTGAAAGCAATTGTGCAATGTTTCAATATCATCTGGCAGCACTCTTCCTCTTCACCTTAGAAGTAGAGGCATTTGTTAATTTCTCTAGCAAAAATCTTGAAAATAAATCGAATACAATCAACCTATTAGAAAAAGAAGTCTCAACCAAACAATAGGATAAGCTCAATCGAGTGTTAAAACTAAAAGAATCAGAACTTCCTAGAAAGACCTCGTTTAATCCCTATACAAACAATACATGTTAAATTAGATAAAATTGCAGCCAACTAGGAGTCTTTGTTATCATTGTTAGCATATCCTGGTCGAATAATGATATTATGCATCAAACTGCAGGATTTTCTGCTCTTTAATCTTGAAATAAAGAAATATAAGAGACAATATTTCCACAGTCCGTGCATATGATTTAATATACTTTACTGTCCTAAGCATGATGTTTTCATAGTCCACATAAGTGATCTAGTATGCTTATATTGCCATCAGAAAAGCCAATGCTGATTTTTTCATTGTCACTGCAGTGTATGCAAGATGACACTCAAAGCCCTTGCGCAATGCTTCAACATCATCTGGCAGTAGTGTTCACCTTACTTGTGGAGGCATATTCACATGCAAAGCTTCGATTCAAATCCCCATACAAGTAAAATTGGGTAAAACATTGCATCCGACTAGCCAAGTAACATAAATAATATCCAAAGCCGGATCCAAATGACCCTGAAGCTGCCCCTAAACAGTGACATCTAAACTGAAGGTTACCCCAGTTGAAACTTAACGAAACAAAAAATAAAATAAAAAACCTGTAGTTATGCATGAACTGACCTCTGAAAAGAAAATGATTCTAATCAAGACCTTACATTTTTGGCACCTAAAATGCGAAACACTTGCAGGAGGGTTTTCTAATTAAGTAATAATAAGGAACGCTACAATAAAATGCTCAGAAGCTCCATTAATGAATGTAACACTCGGATGAAATATAAATTTTAGTTTATTTATTTTGGAGTTGGAGCTAGAAGACATGGCATTTGATTTTATTTCAGCAAACTCATGTAGAAGCTATTTATATATATCATAGAAAACCTTGCTTACCAATTAAATGACCCCGAAGCATCAGATCGCCTCACAGCAAGATGAAAAACAGGATGCCTCATCTTGCTCGCACTAGGGTTTTCTCTACCGTTAGGGTTAGTTTTAATAAGTTTGCTTTGGCAATCTATTGCGCATTAATCATCTTTGCTGCTACATATAGGGCTTCTCATTATTTGCCAATCGGCATGTAAAAGCAAAACTCTTGATAAATAATAGTTCTTCCAATTGTAATTTGAAATATTTTATGAAGAATAATACATTTTCTTAACTTTTTTATTTGTAAATGAAAAAAATGTTTGTTTGTTTTTTTTAATGTTATTTTTAGATTGTGTTTGATGGAAGAATTTAGAATAAAATTTAGCTGTTTTGTGCACTCATTAATTCTAAAGTTTAAACTCGCACTTTAATATATAAAATTATATGTTTTACAAACATATCTTTAATTTTCAATAGTTTGTTTTCATATATAGGATGAGATTATATTTGTGATGTATCTTCAAGCATTAGATCATCGTGTTACTTCAAGTCTACTCATTATGACTATGTATGAGTTAGATTTGTATCAACGCATGTGCTACATTCATATAATTGGCATAAGGTTATATCACTCTTGCTCACATGACAAAAGCAAATGGAGTTGGGAGGGTTTGAAGGACTACCTTCATGAGGAAGGAGGGCCCCTATAAGTGTTAGTGCAATGTGGGTGTTGTGCCAACTTAATTGCTCTATTCACAAAGGAGTGCAAGATGATGGACAATAGTGTTGGATGTAGAGTTGTGGTTGCAATGTGTGCAAAACTTTGAAGAGGTGTGGTTATGAAAAATCTTCTATGGTTGAGTGTGTTATTGTCTCAAACCAAGTCTAGCTCTTGTTTAGGTTTAGCAAGAAATGCTTTGAGATGATGGTTTAAGGAGAGTTGGTTCTCTTACTTGTCTATTGTTGTTTTCTTCTTGGATCTACTACAAGATAATAGCTTGCTCCTAACATGTTCTAGGTTGAATGCTTCTTGATTTGGTTGAGTGGTTTCAAGCTCATTTAAGATGGACTTTACTCGATCATCTCTAATCTCAAGACATATGAGATTAATAGTGGAAGAGAGAAGAAATATGCATGCCTTGTTTGTTGCACTTGTGTATTTGATTTATTGAGTGCATTGGATATGTTAGCAATGATTTTTGATATTTGATATTTTCTAGGTGAATATCAACTAATTATATCTTTAAATCTAAATGTGAGAAATAAATAATTCTCTTGTATTTTTTATTATCTCCAAATGAAATGTGAATTAATTAACTAATGAAATTATACAATTCTAAATGATTCTAAATGTATATAATTTGAAAAGTTAATTTTAGTTTTGGTTTTTTTAATATGCTCAATGCACTATTAGTAAGTTTAAAAACTAATATATCTTGTTGCCTTGTGTTGTTATTAAGGGATTTTCCAGATGAATGCCAAATTAAAACTATGTTTATAATCTAATTGAAGTCATTTAATGAAACAAGGTATCAAAAGGAGAATACTCAAGATCACTCATATTTCTTATCATGTTCCTGATATTGATGTACAACATTTTTTATTGCTAATTTACAAAAATACATTAGAGATAAGATTCTTCTTTTTGAATTTTCCTCTTTCACTCAATTATGTGCAGTGCTTCATAACTATCAGCTTCAAGTGAGTTAGTTTGAGAGAACTCCTCTAATGGCTCTGCTTCATAAGAGTGATGCCGCATCCAAAAATTTCAACAAATTTTATAAACCAAAGAACTTCATCAAGATCAATTATTCAACAAACAATGTTGATGAGAAAGTGGAAACAACATCCAAAGGTGTGCCTCCTTTTTTATTTATTTTTAGACTTGCACATAATTTTACTCAACTTTCTAAATCTTTGCATAATGTTATGTTTAATTTGATTAATGCTAAAGTGTTAACCCTTCCTCTTATTAATCTAATTGACACATCCAAACCTTTACCCAAACACTTTGATCACAAAGCTTTCTACAAATACCATCGTCAACCCAATCATGATACTAAAAGGTGTTACCATTTGAAATGATGTAATTATCCAAGACCTCATTGATTCTAATACTATATATTTTGAGGGTGTTAGTGATCAAGGAAACAAATCCGTAGCCCCTCCCAACCAAAACTTGCAAATCTATACTAATTCTTTTCTATCTCATTTGACAAATACCATTGGGTTTACCCAACCTTTTCCTTCTTCTTCCACTCATGTTGTTAACTATGATGATAAATGCAATAAAGCCAATAACATTTTCAACCTCATTGATCAAACCAAACCTAAACCTAACCCTGAGCTTTGCATTACCTTTGACCCTACTGAAACAATTAAAGCACCTAATGGCCCTCTTTATATTGTGGCAAAGGTTAATGGCCTTTATTCTCGGAGTGTCCTAATTAACCATACTTGCATGGTGAATGTGATAATTGAAGAATATATTTTCACTAGACAATTGCAATGTGATTTTTTTTTATAAATATGATGTTATGATCCAAACTTGCAATGGTTTCCTTTATCATTCCCATGGTTTTTTTTCATTCCATGTTGAAATTGGTGGAAAAAATTTAGATGTTATCTTTTATGTGAGCCCAACTTTTAATCAATTTCAAGTCAAACTTGGTCTTCCTTGGCTTATCTCCAGGAAATTTGTGGCCTCCCCAATTCATAAGTATTTTAAATTTCCTCACATTCGACAAATCATGACTGCTAGTCATAACTTTTATCATCCTTTAGTGCCTCGAGAGTCTGTTGACCTTGACTTCTTTTGGCCTTCCATGCCTCAACCAATTCAACCTCACGGAGATAATATCTTCCAACCATATCAAGCCTACAAGATCCAAAATATTTTTGAGCTTAGCAAACCTAAGGATATTTCATCTCCTTCACCTAGACATAGACTTATTCCTATACCACCTACACCTCCTATATATGCTTTAGTTCCACCTCCTATATCTTATAACCATTATTTTGATGATATATCTCAATTTGGGAAAATGGTGCGATGTACACCTTGCATAATAATGTTTATTATTGTAATATTTTATTTTATTACATAAATTTTGCACCTAGGAGCACCTAGATGGACGTGCAACATGTAGAGATTCCCATATAATATTCTTGAGACCACTTGATGATTTGTATTGTAACTTATAGTCCTAAAAATTTATCACCCATAGTTGGATTCTTTATGACCTATAAGGCCCCATTTTGGTGATTTCGAGGTTTGAATGCCTATTACGCTTGATCTTAGCAAGTTTTATTTTCTCCTCCCGCTCCTATTATATTTCCCCAAGCTCCCCCTAAAATTTTAGCCTAGTTTTCCTGGGACATGTCTCCAATGGCAGCCTGTCCTCGGGTTTCGGGGCCCAAACTTTCCAGGGGGCCTGATGTCGGGGTCCTACTTTGACTTTTTCATCTGTTGTTGACCCAGATCAAATTTGAATCCCAAAATTATGGAATTAGTATAAGAACCCCTTATCACTCCTCATTTTGTATCCAACAACTATATGCAAGCATTTGACATCCAAACTATCAAGTTTTCAAGCAAGCAAGAGAAATTGGATTCAAGATTTGAAGGCAAGCATCCAAGATAAGGATCTTCAAGTCTCCAATTCTTCAAGATCATTAAAATCCAAGAAAATATTCTCTATTTGATTTAATTTCTTCTCCCATGATGGCCAAGTGGAGGAAACCTCAAATCAAGCAAGAAGATCAATTTATTCACCCATCTTTCTCTCCTCCTTGCAAATGATTATCAAGCATATCTACATTCAAGATCTAGGAGTAGAAATCATTGATCTATGAATTTGTGAGGGAAACCTTGATTATACACTAAATTCCAAGGTCAAATAATTATATTTCAAGCATATTCATAGATTTGAGCGATTTCTACATCCGTTCATGAGGGTTTATGCAAGGTAAATCAACAATTTGCCTTTTTACATACATTTCCTTATGCAATTTCTTTATATTTTCTAGGTTAATTATAAACATGGTTTTGACTAAGGAAACCCCCTTTCCACCACCTTTCTCCCATTTTTTCTATGTGTAGGAACATGATACAGATCAGTTGGATCATATTTGGGCAAAGAAAGAACAGTTGTAGGTTTTGTGAATGTTTCATCCAAAAACATCGGGGACACGTCGCCAAAATCGACATGTCCTGGGAACACGTCACCATAATTGATGTGTCCCAGCCACTTTTAGCTCATATTTTTGTCGCAGGTCCATTTCATCTTCCAATTTTTGTTTCTATAAGTTTCAGCTCATTATCTGTTTGTTTCAGTGTGTTTTCAACAACTTTTTAGCATCTTTCCTAATAGACTTACTACATCACCTAATCATTCTCATTGCATTCATTACATCAATTAAAGGAAGGAAAGATCTTGTTTTCAATTAGCACTTGAGTCACCTCTTGAGCCTATTGAGGGCATCCTTCCTTCCTAATGTGCAATCAATAAAATGGGGAAGTAATTCATTTATCACATTACCTATTGCATTGCTCTCCCCATATTTCCTATTGTACATTTTGGTGAACCCAATTTATGACATTTCCTCTTTTTATTTTGGAGTTAGATTCCCTTTATTTTCTTATAGGTTCACCTATTATACATTTTGGTGAGTCTGACACTTAAAAACATTCTTTTGATTTTTGTAGTTAGATTCCTTTTCTACGCATTTGGACATCTAGGTTCCTCTTTGCATGATCTCCTTGTATGCATTATATTTTATCTTTATCACATTGTATGAATCTAAATATATAGATTTATCTCATTTTTCTGTTTAAATTTCATTGTATGCATTACATGTTCTCATAATTAGATCTAGATCTACTTTGCATGCTTTACATTAAATCTTTAAATTTGTTAGTTAGATTTGATTTTCATAAAAAAAAAACATTGTTATTGCATATCTCTTTCTAATATTACAATTTCATTAGATTTCTATGTTTTATTTCATTCCCTTGTGCATGAGTGTTATTACTTTGAGTCCTACTTATAGCATTCTAGTTAGGAGAAGTAGTAGACTTATGTGTTCCTTTGATCTCGAGCCTTCTCTTTTTCCTAGGAATCTTGATGAGACCAACATGGATACAAATGACATAAATCCTATTATGGAGAACAAATATTCCCATTCTTATCATGATGAAGATGAGGCTTTAAGAGTCCCTCATATGCAAGTCCAAAATCATCTAATTATTTTGAGAAATTTGAACAATTGTTAGGAAAATAACTTCCATTCAAAACCTCAACCCTAGACATGTTAGCATTCCTAACCCTATTGTTTCTGTTATCCCTTCAAGTGTGACATGTGTTTCTTTACCTTCATCAATGTCCACTTACAATAGTGTGCCCTTTTCATATTCCACCTTCCATTTCTCACAATGCTCCAAAAATTTCAAACATACCTCCTCCTACGATTCTCTCTACCAATTCTACCATTAATAGTTTGGCTCAAACTGTGTCTTCCTTGCAACAAAAAATTGCTTTAATGACTCAATCCAAGTTCAACATTCCTACTTTTGATATTTCTAGTTTGTTGTCTTAGGATATCATTTGTGCCATTATTCCACAATACATGCATATTCCTCATCTTGAGACCTATAATGGAAAAGGTGATCCTTTGACCCATGTCAAAACCTTTCAAACATTATGTAGTGATTTCTCTCATGATCAAAGGTTCATGGCTACACTATTTACTAGAACCTTTCGAGACAAATCCTTACAATGGTATTGTTCTTTTCCTCCTTAGTCTATTGATTCTTTCCAAAAACTTTCTAATGCCTTCATTCAACAATTTAAAAACAACATTGGTCCTAATATTTATTTAACTGACTTAATGCATTGTAAACAAGGTGTTAGAGAAAATGTGTCTGATTTCATTGGTAGATTTAAGCATTTGCATGCTCATATTTCTTATCATGTTCCTGATATTGATGTACAACATATTTTTATTGCTAATTTACAAAAATACATTAGAGATAAGATTCTTCTTTTTGAATTTTCCTCTTTCACTCAATTATGTGCAGTGCTTCATAACTATCAGCTTCAAGTGAGTTAGTTTGAGAGAACTCCTCTAATGGCTCTGCTTCATAAGAGTGATGCCGCATCCAAAAATTTCAACAAATTTTATAAACCAAAGAACTTCATCAAGATCAATTATTCAACAAACAATGTTGATGAGAAAGTGGAAACAACATCCAAAGGTGTGCCTCCTTTTTTATTTATTTTTAGACTTGCACATAATTTTACTCAACTTTCTAAATCTTTGCATAATGTTATGTTTAATTTGATTAATGCTAAAGTGTTAACCCTTCCTCTTATTAATCTAATTGACACATCCAAACCTTTACCCAAACACTTTGATCACAAAGCTTTCTACAAATACCATCGTCAACCCAATCATGATACTAAAAGGTGTTACCATTTGAAATGATGTAATTATCCAAGACCTCATTGATTCTAATACTATATATTTTGAGGGTGTTAGTGATCAAGGAAACAAATCCGTAGCCCCTCCCAACCAAAACTTGCAAATCTATACTAATTCTTTTCTATCTCATTTGACAAATACCATTGGGTTTACCCAACCTTTTCCTTCTTCTTCCACTCATGTTGTTAACTATGATGATAAATGCAATAAAGCCAATAACATTTTCAACCTCATTGATCAAACCAAACCTAAACCTAACCCTGAGCTTTGCATTACCTTTGACCCTACTGAAACAATTAAAGCACCTAATGGCCCTCTTTATATTGTGGCAAAGGTTAATGGCCTTTATTCTCGGAGTGTCCTAATTAACCATACTTGCATGGTGAATGTGATAATTGAAGAATATATTTTCACTAGACAATTGCAATGTGATTTTTTTTTATAAATATGATGTTATGATCCAAACTTGCAATGGTTTCCTTTATCATTCCCATGGTTTTTTTTCATTCCATGTTGAAATTGGTGGAAAAAATTTAGATGTTATCTTTTATGTGAGCCCAACTTTTAATCAATTTCAAGTCAAACTTGGTCTTCCTTGGCTTATCTCCAGGAAATTTGTGGCCTCCCCAATTCATAAGTATTTTAAATTTCCTCACATTCGACAAATCATGACTGCTAGTCATAACTTTTATCATCCTTTAGTGCCTCGAGAGTCTGTTGACCTTGACTTCTTTTGGCCTTCCATGCCTCAACCAATTCAACCTCACGGAGATAATATCTTCCAACCATATCAAGCCTACAAGATCCAAAATATTTTTGAGCTTAGCAAACCTAAGGATATTTCATCTCCTTCACCTAGACATAGACTTATTCCTATACCACCTACACCTCCTATATATGCTTTAGTTCCACCTCCTATATCTTATAACCATTATTTTGATGATATATCTCAACCTAGTGGGGCTCCTTTTGTTCTCCCCCTAAGGAAGAAAATGACCTGATTTTGATTGATCCTGAACTATACCGAATTTCTAGAAAAACCAAGTGTAACTGTTGTGCTCATGATCGTTGCCATAAACGTCATGCTAGAGCCCGTTAACATGCTTCCCAAAACATTTATTCACCTAAAACACCTACTAATGCTATGATTCCCTTTGCTCAACCTATGCTTGATCCAAAGGAGGAAGTTAACTTGAAAAAAATGAAATTGAACAAACATGATAATTTTATTCATATCTTGGATTCTATTACAATTAATTTGGATGAAGAAGATACTCTTGATGATGATGCTTTTGATGTTCATAATGCAACTAACGATGATATTCATCCTAGCCATTCTAATCATAGGTTTGAGCTTATTGATGTTAATCATGGTTTACCAACTATGTTTTCACAATAATTATCTCTTAATCCTAGTGACGAGCAAAGTGACCTATCTTTACAACATGGTCCTTGTTTGGAATTGGTTATTTCTCCATCTATCATTCTTGATATTTCTCCTCTCGCATGTTTCCCACCTTCCCTAAACACTACAGACTGAGATGGGGGGTAGGTGATACGCTTGACTAGCTTCTCTTTTGTGGTATATTTTTTGTGTTTTCTTGTTTATCATAATGTTCTTCCCTGATGATGTGCTACATGTTAAATGTTTTGTTTAGATTTATTTAAACAAACCTTCTTAATCCGTTGGCACAAGGAGATAAAGGAATTAAAATGTTGTGGCATTCCTCTATTTGTATATTAGTTCTTCTATATGTTGTTACATGTTATGTTGTGCATGTGCCATTGTTTGTAAATGTGCCTTTGTGTTGTCTGATTAGGGATGATGCAAAATAGTAGCTATCTATTATTTTTGGTCTTTGTGATGTCGGCTCAAAAAGACTCTTATTTGTATCTCTTATGTGGAATTCTTCCATTGTGCTTGTAGTTCTACTACCTTTGTGGGATGATGACAACTCATTTTGATATAATATCTCATGTATTATCATATGATCATATTGACCCTGGAGTTAGTAGATCCCTTTTGTCCTCTCTTTTGTCACATTTTCATTTCCCTTGATTTGTCCTTTCTTGGGGGCATCTCATAGCGGAAACATTTCTTGTGGGTACATGTATGATCTGTTAAAGCCATTTCTCCCATTGAGGATTTTGCAATTGCTTTAATGTGGGGGCATACACTTCGCTTTGTGTTTCACATTTTGGACACACATACAAAATTATTTAATGTGACCTCTCTTGCGAATGGCCAAGGAGATAATTTTTCCTTGTGTTCATCCTTTTGATATAATATCTCATGTATTATCATATGATCATACTAACCCCAGAGTTAGTAGATCCCTTTCATGCTCTCTTTCATCACATTTTCATTTCCCTTGATTTGTCCTTTCTTGGGGGCATCACATAGTGGAAACATTTCTTGTGGGTACATGTATGCTCTGTTAAATCCATTTCTCCCATTGAGGCATTTGCAATTTCTTTAACATGGGGGCATACACTTCGCTTTGTGCTTCACATTTTGCACACACGTACAAAATGATTTAATGTGACCTCTCTTGCAGATGGCCAAGGAGACAATGTTTTCCTTGTGCTCATCCTTTCATCAAATACCTTAACAGAGATAAGGATTTCCTTAAGGACTAGTCCTCCTTCTTTGATCCCTAAGGAGACAAATATTTCCTTAGGCTTGATCTCATTTCTCGATCCCTATGGCGAAAATTCTTTCCTTAGGACTGGTCACCCTCTTCAGATCCCTTAATGAAGACAATGCTTTCCTTAAGGCCTGATCATTTTTCATGGATTGACTAGCATAACACAACTTGTTAGACCTTCAATGCCATATTTTGCAGTGCTTTCCTTTGAGTGATCCATAGTAAGGAAATACATTACTAGGATAGTGATCACACTTCTCTCTCCTATTCCTTCTCTTTCTCTCTTTCGAGTGATGCCTCTCTTAACTTGGTTTAAAATTTGATGAAGATTTGATCATATGGGGCTTGATGTATCTTTGTCTCCTTGACCTTGATAAGATCATTCTCATGCATTGACCTAATTTACCATGAGTATGATTTTTTCTCATACTCCTGCTAAATTGGGGGCTAAATGTATAGTCCTAAAAAGTTAGCAACCATAGTTGGATGATTTAGCACCTATTAGGCCTCATTTTGGTGATTTCGAGTTCTGAATGCCCATTATGCTTGATCCTAGAAAGTTGTCTTTTCTCTTCCCACTCCTATTATCTCTCCCTAAGCTCCACCTAAAATTTGAGCTCATTTTTCCTAGGACATGTCACCAATGCGCGACCTGTCCCTAGGTTTTGGGGCCCAAACTTTCCCTAGGGCCTGATGCCAGGGTCCTATTTTGAGGTTTTCACTTTTGGTCGGCCTGAATAAAATTTGAATCCAAAAATGATGGAGTTAGTATAATAACACCTTTTCACTCCTCATTTTATATCCAAAAACTATATGCAATCATTTTGGCAACCAAGCTATCAAGTTTTCAAGCAATCAAGAGCAATTAGATTCAAGATTTGAAGGAAAGCATCCAAGATCAAGATCTCCAAGTCTGTAATTCTTCAAGGTCATTCAAGTCCAAGTAAATATTCTCCATTTGATGCAATTTATTCTCCCATGATGTCCAAGTAGAGGAATTCTCAAAACAAGCAAGAAGGTCAAGTAATTTATCCATCTTCTCTTTCCTCCTTGCAAGTGATTATCAAGCATATCTACATTCAAGATCTAGGAGTGGAAATCATATATCTATGTATTTGTGAGGGAATCCTTTATTCTATATTAAATTTCAAGGTAAAAAATTTGGATTTAAAGTATATTCAAGCATCTTCATGGATTTGAGCGATTTCTACATCGGTTCATGAGGGTTTATGCAAGGTAAATCAATAATTTTATTTTTTACATACATTTCCTTATGCAATTTATTTCTATTTTCAAGGTTGATTCCTAAGGGGGTCTAACTAAGGAGAATCCATTTCCACAACCTTTCTCCCATTTTTTATGTGCATGAACAAGATATAGAGCTGTCGTATTAGATATGGGAACATGAAGAATAGTTGCAGGTTCTGTGAAAGTTTCAGCCGAAAACATTAGGGACACGTTGCCAAACTCGACCTGTCCCAGGAACTCGCCAAAATTGATGTGTCTCAACCACTTTTAACTTGAATCTTTGTCACAGGTCCGTTTTGTCTTCTAATTTCTGTTTCTGTCAATTTTAGCTCATTATCAATATGTTTCAGTATGTTTTAAGCAACTTTTTAGTGTATTTCCTAATAAACCTACCACATCGCCTAATCATTCTCATTTCACTCATTACATCACTTAAAGGAAGGATAAATCTTGTTTCAAATTAGTACTTGAGTCACCTCTTGAGACTATTGGGGGCATCCTTCTTTCCTAATGTGCAATCAGTGAAATGGGGAAGTAATTCATTCACCACATTACCCATTGCATTGCTTTCCCCAATTTTCCTATTGTACAATAACATTATAATATTGTTTGATGTAATTATTTAATATTGTGGAAATAATTAAATAAATACCCAATATTGAATGTGGGTCAATGGGGTTAGGTAGTACATGGTTTATGTAATACCACTTGGTGGTTTTGTGGGAGCTTGTTTCTATTAAAGAAACCAAAAGGGTAGTTGTTGAGGTTAGATAGGTTAGCATTTGTAGAGGTTGGAAGCATGGCATGGGATGTGTGGATTCATACTTGTTCACATGGAATGCTTGTTTATGGCTAGGTTTTTGAAGGCTTTCATGGTGTATTGTAATAGACACATTGTTGAATAATACATGGATGATGGACACTTTTGGAGGCTGGGTTTTTCCCTCGTGAGGGTTTTCGCAACATATATATTATGTCACATTTTTTATAGGTATGTTGTCTATTCTCTTGTATGTGGATTCTAAGTACTTATTTGTTTATTCTATGTTATGGGTTATGTCCAAATTTTTATAAAGTTAGTTGAAAGTTTCCTTACAAATGGTATCAGAGCTTTGGTTTTCTTGTTATAACCCTAGCTTGAGTCCATGAGAATGCATGAAAGAATGATAAGAAAATGCAAGATAAGTGTTTTTTTGCAGATTTGGGGGTTGTAGGTTTGTGGGGTTTTGCAGATGTGATATTATAAAAAAACAATTCAAATGGGTTTCCTTGGATGTACATTTAAATGGGGGTTTTGGGGGTGAGGTTTCATATTTGACCTCGTGGGACAAAATGGACTTTGTGGTTGTGTTTAGGGAGGCTATGAGATGAATTTTGATATGAAATATTCCCTTGCTTAATGACAGTGGTTTTGGTTTGAAATTGTTTTTTTCCGATACAGTCGTTGAGCTGTACAAACTGTCATAGTGGTCGTTGTCAGAAAAAATAAAAAAAATTATAATTTGCATATTGAAAAAACTCGTTCAAGCTTATTTTAAAATCAAATAATAATAAAAATATATATAATGCTGAGAGGGGTTTTTTTTTTCTTCCATGGAGCATAACTTGGGTGTATGCTGTCAGATTTTTGACTTCTTATATTTATTGGAAAGGTTATTTAGTGTAAAACATATTTTTATCATTAGTTTTTTTAGATTTTGTTGTTTGGGTAGTGAGATGTGAGCTAGAATACAGGGTTACCTTGATGGCTTTGAGAGGTCATAACTTGAGCATATAGAGTTGAATTTTGGACTTCAGATAGTCAACTAAAAGCTATTGGAGAGATCTACACTTTGGTTTAGATTTCGTATAGGTTTGACATAATTTATTTGTTGAGATTTTGATATGAGATGTTTATCGTTTCTTTTGACTATGGTGACATTATGAGTTTATGACATGTTACATATTGGAGATTTGGATTTGATGTCATTGTATACTCAGTATGTATCTCAGATTTGTCTCGTATTGACATGGTTATTAGTATTTGGTATGGATATGTTGTTGAACAGGTCGAATAAATGAGAGGGGTGGTGAATCAGTTATTCCCACACAACTTATAAAACTTTTCTTCTATTGGTCAACTCTCAATCAACAACATTATCAACTTTAGATTTGTCGATTAAGCACATCAAACATCCACATAAAATTTAAGCATTAAGAACATAAAAACACCGACACAGAGAACACCATTATTTTTATGTGGAAACCCAAGATGGGAAAAACCATAGAGAAGATAATTCTCATGAAATGTAAAACACATGTTAAGGTGACACCGATATGGTGATTTTATATAGGCTCACTACCAGATTCACAAAGGCTCACTAATGATACACAGAGGCTCATTGTCGATACACAAAGTCTCACTGTCGATACACAAAGGCTCACTACCAATACACAAAGGCTCACTACCAATACACAAAGGCTCACTGCCATTACAATAAGGCTCACAACCAGAAAATATGAAAAGAGACAAAATCCATCACCAAGATCAACACACTACTGCACAAGAATATAGATCCACTATCACTTCGCATATTACCACACATGAGTCTTATTGGATATGAATATTGATTCACACATGGATACTAATCCTTAATATCCAACAACTGAATTCCTCACTTTTATATATACAACATCATGAACTTTATCAAGTCAGCCAGACATTTTGAAATAGGTCGCACCAAGACATTCCTGTGGTTGTAAGGAATGAAATGAGGACCACCTCAAGTGTTACAACATGCCTCATTCTAGCCAATACACAACACAATCTACAAAGTGATCAATTCCAATATATATGATCAACATGTTACACACACAAAGTTGGGACCAAAAAATACAAAGGATATGCATACAAATAGGATCGATCCAATCAACCATATATTGCATCCAATGAAGAAACCTCACCAAAGCATGTTGGTGATAACCAAAACATACAAACTATTAGTGCACATCAATTGATACACAAAACCAGTCGGTTACATAGAAAATGATACATCAAGAGGCTGGAATAAGGATATGTTGACACCAATGACAAGATTAATGACAACATAATAGATCACATCAATATCACATTCTAACAATCTCCCCCTTTGTCATTGATGTCAACATTTCATCAATAACAAAGCACAGAAACAAAATTCAACCTCTCTCCAACTTTCTCCCCCTTTGACAACAATGACAAAGGGCATAAAAAACTCCCCCTTTCTAACATACTTTGCTCCCCTTGCAAGGAATCCATCAAGAATTGATCCATAAAGATATAAATATAAATCACTGGACCAATGTACACATTGGTGCATCTTGTGATCACTAGGAAGGGGCAAAACGCCCAGCTTCCCCCTAAGATACTAAAAAGTATCCTTGCACAAAGGTTTGGTAAATATGTCTTCTATTTATTCCTTTGTGGGCATATACTCAAGCTTCACTGCACCTTCTTCAACCTTCTCTCTGATAAAGTGATATCTGATGTCAATATGTTTTGCTTAGCAATACATTACTGGATTCTTTGACATAAGTTTATAGCACTGGTATAATCACACATGATAGTAATTGGCTCATCAAAACTAACTCCTATATTCTTCAAGGTCTACTTCATCCATAATACCTAAGTACAACATGATGATGCTGCAATATATTTGATTCGACAGTAGATAGTGCTACAGAATCCTGCTTCTTTCTTGACCAAGGAACTAACCGAGAGCCAAGAAAGGATGCTCCGCCACTGGTACTTCTTCTATTTTCTACACAAGCTATCCAATCTGTATATGTCTTCAATGAAAAATATGATTCTCTTGGATACCATAATCCCATATCTTCTATTCCTTTCAAGTATTTGAAAAACCTCTTTACACTTTTCTTCTTATAGAGTAACCCACAAATATTTCTGTTACCTATTTTTTTCACTTATAGCTCAAAACAGGCAGAGCTGATTGCATTTGGAAAGCTAAGCAATGAGGAATCTAACACCCATCTTTAGGAGATGAATACATATCAGCTACATGTCAGTGGTAGTGAAGAAATGTAGAAGACAAAAGAGGAAAAAGATAGTTGTTTTGATAATATGATTGCTTCATGTGCAGGTATAGGTTCATTCATTTAATATCGAAGGGCAAAAGTTCATTGGACCATCGAAGGGACACTATGTATCATAGTGAAACCTTCCAAATCAAAACAAAGAGCATAATCACATGCAAGTATAGTCGCATCAACAAGGAAAAAGTTCAAAAGAGGGATTTATTCCACATTATCCCTATCCAATTCTGATTCAATGTTTTTATTTGTGAGCTCGCACTTAACTAATAACCAAAATCAAGAGCTTTCGGTTCAACTTGCTTTCTTGCAAGATAGGTGGCTTGGTGATTCAAACAGTGATATGGATGCGACAGATAGGAAAGTTTTTTGGGACCACAAAGAATTGGAACGATGACTAGATGATGACATGGTAGATCAAAAATGAATCAGAGTGTGACACGCGGTAGAAAATCAAACCGCAAGCTGGAGAGTGACAGTTAGTTGCGGGGCCGCAACGGTTAAAGTTAGTTAACAAAAAATACCAAGACCTGGAGAGTAACTATTAGTCACTAGGTTAGGAAATCTAAAAGCAATTAGAGGATCAAGCCATGAGCTTGCGAGGATAGTTAGTTGTCGGGTTGCGAGTTCAATTGTCGGTTAGAAGATCAAACCATGAGCTAGAGACTAACATTTAGTTGTGGGGTCATGGCGGTTAAAGTCATTCAACAGAAAATGTCATGAGCTAGAGAGTGGCATTTTTCATGAGGTCGCGAGGTTAGTTGGTGGGCAGAGAGATAAACCAAGACCTGGAGCTAACCGCCAGTATCAAGGTCGTGAAGGTAATTGACAGTTACGAAAAGAAGTCATGATCTAGCAATGACAGTTGTCGTGAGGTTAGATAGACATTCATAAAAGAAGTTGCGATCTAGCGATGACAATTTTCATGAGGTCAGATGGAAGTTAAGAAAAGAACCCATGATCTAATGATGGTATTTGTTGTGAGGTCACGAGGTCAGATGCTAGTTAAGAAAAGAAGTCACAATCTAGCGATGACAGTTGTCATGAGGTTGCAAGGTCAGATGGTAGTCAAGAAAAGAAGTCACGATCTAGCGATGGTAGTTCTTGTGAGGTCACGAGGTCAGATGGAAGTTAAGAAAAGAAGTCATGAGCTAGCGAGTAAAAGTTTGTGAGGTTATAGATTTAAGTGGAAATGAAATTCTTGAAATTGCAAGAAATTAGAGTTAAAAATGAAAAGTGATCGTCGGGATTAGAAGCACAGGAAGATGATTCCCGAAAGTGATAATTATGATTAGAAGCACTAGAAGATTATTCACAAAAGGATAATCAAGATTAGAAGCATAGGAAGGAGATTCCTGAAAGGGTAATCAAGATTAGAAGCACGAAAAGGAAATTCCCAAAATCCTAGAAATGAAAAGTGATAATCGGGATTAGAAGCATATGAAGAAGTGCCGAAAAGGGAATCATGATTAGAAGCACATGAAGGTGATTCCCAAAATTCTAAAGAAGGGTCTGAGGCAGTCAATGATAATATTTGGAGAGTTAGAGATTGAACTATTAGTAAGTTGTTGCCAGGTCATAAAGTGCACAGTGCTGAGGTGAATGGTCGAGCCAAAAAGAACATGTCAGGTGTCATTTTCAGGAGATGTATTTACAAGAAAAAGAAAATGTGGCAAGATTAAAGATGCAAACAAGAGGTGTTATCTTCCAGATTTTTGGGGAATCTTAGAGTTCCACTTTTAATGGTTAGATGTTGTTACTTTTTGAATGGCACATGGGATAGTTGGAGGGTGTTTGCGTTCTTCTTTAGTTTCCATTAGTTGAATAGGTTCTTTGGGCAGTTTACCTTCAGTTATTTCCAGTTCCACCCCTATTTTCCAAGTTTTTATTTCCACTTCTGACCCCATGAGAATTTTTTCATGTTTAAAAAAGAAAAGGAGGTGGAGCTATGCTTCAGTTAGAGTTCAGATTAGATCAGTTCTTCATGTAGTCATATTTGGAGTTGATGCAAGATTTTCTATAAGGATTTATTTTTATTCTTTTCAAAGGGGTTCTTTCTTTCTTTCTTTTTTTGGGCACATTGTAAAAAACTGAGCATGATTGTATTGAGAATTTTTCATGGTTTGTAGCAGAGTTTCTATCATTACTAAATAGCGAGTATAGGTTTCCTTCTCAAATTTGGTGCATTGAATTATTGATTGTAGGTATTTGGTGAGATATTGTGTTAATTCCTTTATTTTATCAAGCTTCATTCAGTGTTAGATACAAGATTTGGGTAACTTGTATGCAGGTCTATGATTGTGTCTCCCCTTTGTACATTGGAAATTGAGAAAACATTATTGTTTTCCTTTCAAGGTGTCAAATACCGACCTCTGTCATAAGAATCTCTTTTGCATATAGTATATGATTGAGTTTGTGAGAAAGTTTGTGTTTTTAGGAAGTGATTTTGTGAGGATTTCTCATTTCATGTCATATTAGTATCCATTTGGTGCATCACCCATTAGTTTATAGGAGTTTCATTTCACAATGAATCTTTCCTCCCCTTTTCCCATCAAATCATCAATGTTTTAAGTGAATATCAAATAAGGAACCAACCTTGTAATCCCAGAGATTCAGTCTCAAGCATTTCTCACACCTTTGAGATTGTTTCCATGTTACGACAGGATAGCTAGATTTCATATCTTGCTATAGGCACAAATCTTGATCGCTAACAATTCCTTCATCTACTTTGCTATCAATTTCTTCAAGATTATCTTCGTATTTTTGAATGTATCTCTTTCTATCAAATATTTTTAAGTACTTAACTGTAGGTTCTCTCCCATGCCATAAATTATACAAAGGATTTTGTTTAGTAGAAAACTTTGTTAAGCGTATACACAACAATATGTATTGCATCTCTCCAATAGATTTCTAGTAGGCTTGCCTTCTTAAACATAGTTCTTTCTACTTCCTAAAGTGTCCGATTCATTATTTCCACAACATGAAAATTTTGTTGGGGTGTTCTTGCTATTGAAAAATTGTCTCCTAATACCATGCTTTTCAAAAAAATTTGAAAAGTATCAGACATAAACTCTCCTCCTTTTTCAGATCTTAAACACTTAATCTTTCTACCAAACTTAATCTCAACTCTAGCCTTAAATATCTTGAATTAAATGCCTCATATTTGTCTCTAAGAAAAGAAACCTATGCCATCCTTAAATAGTCATCGATAAAAAGTATAAAGTACCTTTCACCTTGAAAGATCCTTATTCTAGTAGGACCATAGATATCGGTGTGCACAATCTTCGGTACACTAGTAGATGAATAGTCTTTTGTATTGAATGATTCTCTTCTCTGCTTCCCTTCTTATCAACCATTACAGATAACATTTTCTGGTTTACACAGTTTTGGTAGATCTCTCACCACACGAGATGAGATTATTCTTACCAAATTATTAGATTTTATATGACACATCCTCCGATGCCAAAGCCAATTGCCACCAGTCTGAGATAGTAAACAACATCCTTCTAATGCTCCTTCTAGCTAGTACATGTTCCTTCCTATTCTTTTCCTGATAGAAATTAGATCTCCTAATCTTTTCATGATTTCACAACCTTCATTTTTAAAAATGACATCTGACACAACGAAGGGTTGATAATGGGGCCAAAGGCTCTCCCAAGTACCAAACTAGCTTGCCAACACAATGCGGAAGCAACAACAACATAGTGAGAGAAGAAACAACAAAGATCCTTTATCATTAATTGATCAAAGTCATTAGATGTGGGGCTATAAGGCCTTCCTAGTTTGGGCCATATATTCAAAGAATTACAAATTGATCTTCATACATGCAACATCACAGACCTACTTACAGATAATTTGATCTCCAATCCTATTCTAAAAATGATACCGCTGCTTAAACTAAGAACATAGAAACAAATATATACAAGAGTCCACCAAGAGAGGTTGGCACTCAAATCCATAAGTGAGACCCAGATTTAGGTCCACACATATCCCAATGAGAGACCCCAAATCAATTAATCCACAAAAATTAATTGAACAAGTCAGCCACCAGATCCAACTCCAAAGTAAACATCTCAGGCAAAGGATGACCGAGCAACAGAGTGACCTGGGCAAAGAACACCCCGAGAAATAGGAAAAAAAACCCGAGCGTCAGAAGACAAACCCAAGCAATAGAAAATAAACAAGATTGCCCAAGCGACAGAACCCGAGAAATAGAGACAAGAATGCCTGAGCAACAAAACCTGAGAAACATAGACAAGCATGCCCGAGCGACAAAACTCGAGCAATAGAGTATTTACCGAGAAACCTCCAAACAAACTAAAGAACAAAACAAACATCTTTTTGGTTGAGCAGGATTGCCAATGACCCAAGATGGTCCTGCATCAGACACCTGGGGTTAATAGAAATGATTCCCTGAATCATGTATCAGGTCCAACTTGAAATGAATCCAACTTAGATTGAGAAATCCAAGATGAGTCCTCAATCGGTATGTTCTTCCACTTTACCATATATTTCTTTCCTCTTGTACTTCTGCCAATTCTCTATTTCAGAATCTGTTCAATTTCCTCTGTCTGCTTCTTAGGATAATCACTTGGTATTGTTACTTCTTCATCAGGTTCATGATATTCATACAAGTCTGAAATATTAAATATAGGGGATATATCCATGTCATCAGGTAATTCATCTTCATAAGCATTTCCACTGTCAAATCTTCTTAGTATTTTGCAAGGACCAAATTTCTTCATCTTCAATTTACCATATGTTCCAATAAGAAATCTGCCTTTCTTCAAATGAACCATTACTGCATCATCAAATTCAAATTTTTTATGTCTTCTTGATCTGTCTGCACTCTCCTTGTATTTTTGATTGCTTTTCTCCATCTTCTATTTTACATCTTCATGCAATGTCTTCATGAACTCAAAAAATTCCTCTGTTTCTGCACTTCTTTTCTCTTCTCCAACAATATCTGCCAAGTATGATATACCTCTTAGTTGTGTGCCATGAACAATCTCAAAAGGTGTCTTTCCAGTACTTCTATTCATTGAACTTTTGTATGCAAACTCTGCTTGTGCCAACATCAAATCCCAATTACTTGGTGTGTCTCCAACTAAGCATCTCAACAGATTACCCAAACTTCGGTTTAAAACCTTTGTTTGTCCATCAGTTTGTGGATGAAATGTAGAACTAAACTTCAACTCAGTATCCAACTTCTTCCAAAGTGTTCTCCAAAAATAGCTTACAAACTTACTATCTCAGTCAGAGATGACACTCCTTGGTAATCCATGCAATCTGACAATTTCCTTAAAGAAAAGATCTTCTATATGTACTGCATCTGATGTTTTCTTACATGGTATGAAATATGTAATTTTAGAAAATCTATCCACAACAACAAATATGTAATTATTACCTCTTGTTGTCCTAGGTAAGCCAAGAACAAAATCCATTGTGATATCACTCCAAGGTTTCTCAGGAACAGTAATTGGTGTATACAAATCAGTATTCTGACTCACTCCTTTTGCAACTTGACAAACTCCACAACTTTTCACAAATTTCTTAACATCCTTATATAACTAAGGCCAAAAATACGTTTCCTTAAGCAAACTCAATGTTTTATCAAATGTCCATCCAATCCACTACTATGTTTCTCCTTAATCAAATTAGTTCTCATTGATCCTCTTGGTATGCACATCTGAATACCTTTGAACAACATATCTTCCTGAATGAAATAGTCCTCATACTTACTTGATTGATTTGAATTAGGTTCTCTGCACACTCTCCACTACTTAGAAAAACCAGGATCACTTTCATACAAACCCTTCATGTCATCAAAACCAAGAACTTCAATTCTCATTTTAGTCAATAAATATTTTCTTCTACTCAATGCATTGACAACTCAGTTAGATACTCCACTCTTATGTTTAATCACAAATGTGAAACTCTGCAAATACTCTACCCATTTCATATGTCTATTATTCAACTTATTTTGACTACCCAAATATTGTAAAGCCTTATGATCAATATACAACACAAATTCATTTGGCATCAAATAGTGTCTCCATTTCTTCATAGCTTGAACAATAACATAGAACTATTGATTATAGAAAAAATATTTCCTCTTAGCATCATTCAACTTTTCACTAAAGAAATCAACGGGTTTACCTTCTTGAGTCAACACAACTCCAATTGCATTTCCACTTTCATCACATTTGACTTGAAATACCTTATTGAAATCAGGTAATGCTAACACAGGTAATTCAACAATCTTCATCTTCAAAGCCTCAAAACTCTTATCAGCTCCACGTGTCCATTTGAATTCTCTTTTGTCTCCCCTCATTGTCTCATTCATAGCATTACAAATAGAACTAAAATTGATGCAGGAGCATCTCAGGTCCTTGGAAATCCTGCTCAACCAAAAAGATGTTTACTTTTTCTTTGTAGTTTGTCTTCTGTTGCTCGGGTTCTCTTTACCAACAAATTTTAGTGATCTCTTTACCGACGAATTTTGGTGATCTCTTTATCGATGGGTTTTTCTGATGCTTGGGTATGCTTTTACCGATGGGTTGTCTAATGCTTGGGTATGTCCTTATCGACGGTTGCTGATTTTTGGTTATCATCCTTCCAAGGTGTTTATCATGATCTGGCCGACTTCTACATTTAATTTCCATTGCTAAATTAATGTGGGATCTCTCATTGGGATCTATGTGGACTTAAATATGGGTCTCTCTTATGGATTTGAGCACCGACCTCTTTGCTGGACTCTTGTATATATTCTTTTGTATGTTCTTAGTTTAGGTATCAGTATTAGAGAAAGAAAGCAAATGTTTAGATATTGAGATCAACTTTCTGTGATCTCTGTTGTATAAAGGTCAATCCGTAATTCATTGTTATGTACATGGTTGAAACAAGGAAGGCCTAACAGCCTGGCATGTAATGATTTTGATCAATTAATATATAGACCATCTGTTGTTTCTTCTCTCACTATGTTTTTTGGCTTATGCATTGGTTCTACAAGGTGGTTTGGTAGTTGGGAGAGCCGTTGGCCCCTTCTCCTGTCCCTCCTTGCGTTAGAAATTTTTGATAAACTTCTCGTAAAAACTTGCCAATCCATGAAATAATATTACCTCACTGACATTCTCAGGTGTAGGCCAACTAAGTATATCTTTGACCTTCTCTGGATCCATCTTCAAACCATTAGCTAAAATCACAAAACCCAAATACACAAGCTTGTCTTTCATGAAGGAACACTTCTTCAGATTTATCAGCAACTTTTCCTCTTTCAATCTCTGCAACACTTGCCTTATATGCATCAAATGCTCTTCTCTAGTCTTACTGAATATAATAATATCATCCAGTATACAATCACACACTTATTCAAGAATTTCTTCAAAACCTCATTCATTAACCTCATAATGTACTCAGTGCATTAGTTAAACAAAAAGGCATAACCAACCACTCATACAAACCTTCCTTTGTCTTGAAAGCAATCTTCCATTCATCATCTTCTCTGATTCTGATCTGATGATATCCACTTTTCAAATAAATTTTGGTAAAATATCTTTCTCCACTCAAACAATCCATTATATTTCCATTCTCGGTATAGGAAACCTATACTTCACTGTAATCTTATTGATTGCTCTAGAATCAGTGCACATTTTCCATTCTCCATTCTTCTTAGTGTAACACCCCAAAATTGGCATCTTGCAACCCTAACCAATTTTGTTGCATTCATCATTCTTATGAATCATCAAAGTCCTATTGTACTAGGCAATTCTGAGTTTTGACTGACTCTACTTGACCTAAGTGTCAAATGCAAAAATCTTAAATCTGCGTTAATCATACATTATATTTAATTCCTAAATATCTATTGGCTAAATAAACCTTATGATTGAATTAATTTAATTATAAAGTCCTAGCACTTTAATTAAATTAAATTCACCCCTTTTAGCTAAAACACATAAAAATGGATTGAATAATATTTAATTACTAAATAAATATCCTCATTTCAATAATTGAATTTAATTATTCAAATAATTGAGAAAAAAAGATTTATGAGGTCATATTCTATTTATTTAATTAAATATTCTCTTCAATTCAGAAATAGAAGTTTTGAATTAACTGTGCTTTAAAGAGAAAGAAAATAGTTAAATCATAAATAAAACAGTTAAATCAAAAGAGAAAAGAATTAAATCAAAGAAAGAAAACAATTAAAGCAAAGGGAAAACAATTTATTGTATTCTTTTAAAGAAAGCTTTCTATTTTAAACTGGCTTTTCTATCTGTTTTATTTCAAAAAGGAAAGTTTCTATTTTGAACAACCTCTAAGTCTATAAAAGAACTCCCATCTCTCATTCAAATCCCTTCCTGAATTTCTAGTCATATGCATTGTTAGAATACTGAATTGTTGCTACATTCTTAGTTCATAATCTCATATAGAATAATCTCATTTTGCAATAGATTAATTTCAATTTATAGAATAATCTCATTGAAATCATGGCATATATTTTTTTTATCTCATTTCTAGTTTAAACGGATCATTTAGATTAATCTTGCATGTTTTATTTTAGATTAATCATTGCATTACATTCGTGGTAGCATAAATCCTTCGTTCTAGATTGGTCTATGGTTATGAGACTCTCGTTCTGAGAGCTATTTTGAAACCCCATTTGGATAGAAGGCAATAGGTCAAATCATACAGACATGCAAGATGAATAATCTTATATTCATTCTTGTGTGTATCTGATGAAGAAGGACTATGTTGAAGTGTATGGTTGATTAGCGAGGTCAAAAGAGTATGAGTTTGACAGCTTGTCATATGCCACCTTTGACAGAGATACATATACAGTTCACACATATTAAAACCTTCTCAAAGTAGGTGAAGGGTCTAGTGTAAGGTCAAATAGGTCCGACTCCATGGATGTTAATGTGTTGTCTACTACGGTCACTAAGAATCAAAGGATTTTGACTATACCTCTGGATGAGATCGCTTTAGGTCTCAACTTGCTTGTCCATGCTTTCAATGATTATACCATGAACGCACTTGAACCCGTCACTTCTCTTTCACTTCGCCATCCCGAGCTTATAGAATGGAACTCTACCTCTCCATCTAATGAATTCCTTACGTTCTAGAATGATTACGCTCTTGCATGTTACCTCCACGCTGTCGAACCTATAACGTCCTCCACTAGCGAAGAAAGTGTCAACATGACTGAGGTTGACATAAAGTATCTTTGTCACAAAATCAAAAGAAGAAAAAATAGGTGCTCTAATGGTAAAAACCACATCGTGGCAGTATCAGAGTCTAAAAAAGTCAAAATAAAGGACGTATCCAAGGGTGAAAACCTCTCTAAGGCGCCCGAGGATGAGATACTTGATGCGCTTCCGAGTCATTTCCAGGAATGATCATCTGTGCTTATTGAACCAACTCAACTAATCAACTTGGGTACAGAAGCTGAACCTCAGATCATTCACTTGGCACAATCACTATCTGAGGCAGAAAGAGAGGAATTCACTACATTCTTCTGGAGTAAAAAGATAAAATTTGCATGTAAATATTCAGACATGCCAGGGTTAGACCCTAATCTAACCTTGCACCATTTGTCCATTGCACCAGGCGTCAAGCCCGTGAAGCAAAAAATTCAAAAAATGCATCCACATGTGGCTCTACTTGTCAAAGATGAATTGGAGAAACTTCTTAAGGTAGTATTTATCAGAGTAATTGAATATGCAGAATGGATCTTTAACATTGTTCCAATATCAAAACACGATAAATCTATTTGAGTCTGCGCAGACTTCAGAGACTTGAATCTAGCATGTCCTAAGGATGACTTTCCATTGCCCAATATTGATATGATTATAGCTATGACAACATGGTATGAAATGTACTCACTAATGGATGGTTTCTCTAGCTACAACTAGATAAAGATCGCACTAGAGGACCAAGAGAAAATTGCTTTCACATGTGCATGGGGCACTTTCTTTTGGAATGTCATGCCCTTTGGACTCAAATATGCTGGTGCTACATATCGGAGAGCTGTCACTACTATATTTCATGACATGATGCATAAAACAATGGAAGATTATGTTGATGATACTCTAGCTAAGAGCATGCACCGAGGGAAACATCTTGCAGATCTAGGTCCTATACTAGATCGCATGGAACAGTTTAGTCTGAGGCTCAATCCTAAGAAATTTGCATTTGGCATAACATTTGGAAAATTGCTTGGTTATATCATCTCTGCCAAAGGCATTGAAGTGGATCCTGTGAAAGTACAAGCTATCATGGAAATGCCAACACCAAAGAATATTAGACAAATGAGATGATTTCTAGGTCGACTACAGTCTATCTGGTGCTTTATCTCACAACTAGAAGACAAGTCACAACCATTCACCAAGACTTTACACAAGGGTGTGACTTACCAATGGATAAAGGAATGTGATGAAGAGTTCAAACAAATCAAACAGTATCTTGCAAACCCGCCAATCTTGATGCCTCCTATTCATGGGAAGCCACTTATACTTTACATCTATGCTACAGATACATCATTGGGTATCTTATTGGCTCAAGAAGATCAGCACAACAAAGAAAGGGCTATCTATTACATTAGTAGAACTCTGGTCTCATATGAAACAAAATATTCTGCTATAGAGAAGGCTTGCCTTGCAGTGGTTTTTGCTTCACAAAAACTACGACACTATATGATGGCTCATACTACACGCCTAATTGGTAAAATTGATCCTCTGAAATATTTGCTCCGTAAAGCTACCCTCACGAGTAGAATAGCTAAATGGGTCATGCTTCTCAATGAATTCAATATTGAGTATGTAGAAAGGAAGGCCAGTAAGGGACAAGCGATTGCAGATCAATTGGCATAAGCACCTCTAGTAGATCATCAACTATTGCACATTGAATTCCCAGATGAGTCCATATTAATTCTCACACATCGATCTTGGACTATGTTTTTTGATGGTTCATTTACCCAACAGGGGTCAGGTGCTGGGATATTGTTCATTACACCTCAAAGGTACTCTTTACCAAAAGCATATAAGATGTTGTTTCCTTGTACAAACAACATTGTTGAGTATGAAGTTTTAATCAATGGTATGAAAATTGCCCTTGAGTAGATATCAATCAAGTAAATGATATCTATCAGAAAAAGGATGACAAGCTGGTGCCTTATAAATGGTTGGTTGATGACAGCAAAAAGTATTTTTCTCACATCACATTTCACCAAGTTCCAAGGGTAGATAATAAAGCAGCAGATACCATGGCTACTCTTGCTTCCATGCTACAGATGCTAGAAAATGATTTTTGACTTGAATTCCTAGTGGAGACGTTACGCTACCCAGCCTATGATTCCCCTGATTCCCAGATGATCTATTCTGTCATTGGACATGACTCATCTCGCTACCATCATATCTTTTCCTACCTTTGTGACCAGATTGTTTCAGACACTTACACCCGGAATGAGAAACGTCACTTAATCCACAGTGCTTCACGGTTTGTCATCATAGCTAACGACTTGTATAGGCGCGGTCTAGACGATACCCTCCTTAGGTGTTTAGAACTCGATGAGTCCAAATGTGCGTTAGTAGAGGTGCATAAAGGCATCTGTAGGTCTCACTCTAACAGCCTGACATTGGCTTGTAAACTTATTAGAGCTGGTTACTATTGGCCAAATATGGAAAAAGAAGCTACACAGTTTTCTAAGTCTTGCAAATAGTGTCAACTACATGGTAATCTGATTCATGCTCCAGCTAAGAAGCTTATTCCCTTCATTACTTTCTGGCCATTTCAACAATGGGCCTTTGACTTGGTGGGTCATATTTATCCCTCGTCCTCAAATGGGCATAAGTTCATCATCAAAGCTACAGACTATTTTACCAAGTGGGTGGAGGCAATCCCTCTCACCGTTGCCAATGGAAAATCAGTAGCTATGTTCATTCTCAACTACATCATCTGCAGGCATGGTGTACCCTCAGCAATAATCACTGATAATGGAGGGCAATTCAAAAATAAGGATTTGACAGAGCTATGCTCTAAGTTTAAAATTACTCAACATTGGTCTTCCATCTATTATCCTCAGGGTAATGGACAGGGGGAAGCATCCAACAAGACAATCCTTAAAATCTTGCATTGCACAGTGCACAAATCCAAACAAGATTGGCATCTCTGGATTAATCTAACTCTCTGGGCATACAGGACAAGCATAAGAACACCAATAGGGGCTACTCCCTATGCTTTGGTTTATGGAGTAGATGTCGTGTTACCAATTAAGGTTGAGATTCCTTCTCTACGAGTCTCTCTGAAAGGCCTCATTACTGATGAAGATAACAAAATATCTTGGCTACAAGAGCTAGAACTACTTGATGAACATCGGCAAGTGGCGTTCGATCACCTTAGAGCATATCAGAAAAGGATGTCCAAGAGCTATAACAAGAAGGTTAGACCAAGGGATTTCCAAGCGGGTGACCTCGTTCTGAGGGAGAACCCTAAGAATCAACAACATCAGATCCAAAAAGGAAAATTTGAACCAAATTGGCTTGGTTCATATGTTGTCACTGTAGTGTTTGGGTCTGGCACCTATCAAATTTATACTACTGAAGGGGAGAAACTCAAGGAGCCCATCAACGCTCTTCATTTGAAATGGTTCTACAGCTGAGACATCTTCAGTGTGCTCATGTATACAGTAAAGTCCTATAAAATTTCTAAAAATCTGAAAATGTCATGAAAAAATGATCATCTTAGTGAAAACCTAGCAATAGGTGCTTTGTTGTATCCCCAAAAAAATCATATATTCCAAAAATGCAAAAAAAAAAATGCAAAATTGAAAAATACAAAAAAAGAGAAAAAGAGAAAAAGGTGCCATTGATGAATACCTGGCAAACAGGCGTCATGGTAGCAAAAAAATAATTTCTGCCAAGAAGGTGAAAACCTGGTAAACATGTGCCTCTTGTTCCACATTGCTATATCTATCATAGCACCACTTGGCTTTATGCATTTACTTTTCTTCTTTACGGCTTGCATTTGCTTTTTTGCATGCTCTCAGTTCCCGTCAAGACACCAACTTACATGGATTGAAACTGGTCATTCTCTTAGGACAACCCTCCTGGTCTAGGGGGCACTATTCTATTACCTTTTGGGATCTACTTTGCGACAGTCACCAGTGGTTCTCACTGTGTCTGGCTACTATCACTTAGCTTATACTAAGTTCTCTCTTCTTGAGAATCTCCCTAACATTAGTCACTAGTGGTTCTCACTGCGTCTGCTTATTGATGTCTAGCTAGTCCTATGATATCTTCACTTGAGAATCTCTATCGTGTCAGTCACCAGCGGTTCTCACTGAGTCTATCTACTATCGTCATACTATTGAGGTTGCTCACATCCATTATAGTTGGAGTTTGCACTCAAACGCTCTATCTATCGATACTCGGTCTTGACGATTCTTTGCTTTAGTTTGTACATAGATTTTGGTCACTTTCGTGATACTCTGGTTCCTTTGCGAACCCTCCTGATTTGACACTGATTCAATGCCATACACCTGGGGCAACCAATTATAGATTGTCCTCACAACATACGTCAAGTCAATCATTGTTACTTGGGGGCATGGATCCCCCATTTGATCACATCTTTGGTTTACACCTGAGTTAGTAATCTTGTCACCTCTCAAGGACAACTCACTACTGACACAAACTCATGTTTTTCAACACCACCATAAACAATGTTTTTTAACACTATCTTTGGACACATCTGTATTTTTCAACACACATCGGATATCTCAAACATAAACATCTATCGATAAAAATCAAACACAATGCACTCACAAGCACAACGGTGTTTTTCAACACCTCATACACATACACATTCGCCAACTTTGAAACTGGCTGAGCTATGCTTGAATCTTTCTTTGTATGCTGTCTATTCTCATGGATTTTATTGCTATTTTCTTTGTCTACTGCTTGTTGGTGTAGTCCCAATGATCCGGCAATGTCAAATAAATAGGGTGTATGTGATAAGAGCTCCCGCACTAAGGTGGAAAAGCCTCACATCCCTTGATCTTGTTTATTTGTACGCCATGGTGAGGTCGGTACTATTTCCTTGCCTGTTATTGCTTTGTTTGTTATTCCTCTATTTGTTTACGCATGATTGCACTCATGGTTATCTTGGATTTGAATGCCTCGATACTAGTGTACTCTTGCAACATTAACTGGAAACAATGTTCAGGTCATCTTGGATTTTATGCCCTGGTGCTTACGTTCATTTCCTACATTTTATCCGATGCAAGTCATATTCATATCCTTATGGTTGCATTGTGGTGCCAGTAAGGGTTGTATCAAATTCGATGTTCCAAAAAATGCTCAATGATGATGATTTTACGATGGGTCTCACAACCATGTCCTAGAATTGCACTTTCATATTGCATCTAGCATAGGATTGCATTTTCATTCTAGACTTGCATTGTGCCAGCGATTCAGTGTTCTCTTCATTGCGTTCTCCTGGATTCATACATTGGGGAGTTCTTCAGAGTCCTGGTTTCATCATGACTACACAAGTATTCGATCCTCGTTCTCTATCTTCAGCTATATGCTCAATCCATTTTGGTGATCGAAATCGAAATCTGACACTTCTATATAGCTCAAAATTGCATTTTTAAATTTTTGGGACCGATGCATTCGGACGCTTGTGTAGTCAACTTTTTGATGTCGCTTTCTTGTCAGAATCATATCTTGTCATCATTTTCTCAAATCTTTGACTTTTTTCCTCAAAAGTCAACTCTGGTCAACTATGGTCAACCCTAGTCAAACTTGGTCAACCAGACCTCAAAATCGCTTGAAATTGATTATGAATCTTTTGAATTCTTCCATAATCTATTCTGAGTTCTTCTTAATCTCTGATTGAACATCTATCTACAATTTTTCGCTCTCCATCATCATTATGACGTGTCATCTTTCCATTTCGTTCCCGAGGGGGCAGGATGATTACATCATTAAATCTATTCCAATCAATCCGATCTGAATTCATAAGTCCTCATTGCTAGGGGCATCTCATCACTTGGGGCATGTTCAGTTTTTTTTACCTCACAGTCAAAATTGGATACTCCACAATCAATAAGGGCATCTCTGTTCCTTACATCTTGTCATCTATTAGGTATCAGGGCAATCTAACCCAGATCCCTGAGGATCAAGCTTTGTTCTGGAGATGATTCTTGAAATCTCAATCTATTAAGTGGTGCAGGGCACCTCCCTATTTTAGTGTTTAGGATATTTTAGGAGTTGAGTGTGTGTGTTGGAATAAGTTCCAAAAGGGTTGGAAACATGTTAGTCTAACTTCATGGTTGTAAGAGTCTTAGTGCTCATTAGGTCATTTTGGCCTCAATATGTGCAAAGTTGTCATTTTAGGACAATAGGGGTTGGACGTATGTTTTAGGACCCTATTTATGCTATTTAGGGTCTTAGGAGTCAACATCAACCATCGAGTTGACATAGGAAGTCAAAATGCTTTCTAAAGCAAAAAGTTGCTAGCAACTTTGAAAGTTGCTCGAGCAACTTTTGCAAGATTTGGAAAAATATGGTTAGAACTGGATGTAACCACCCAAGATCGGTATATGAGCTTGGAATCAATGTTTGGACAAGGCTAATGAAATTTTGGATTGAGACTTTTACTTCTGACACCTTTGTATGGATGTCTGCACCCTCATTTTGTATAATCTGAACTGTATCTTTGCTTCTATACAGTCCTGTACAGATTTGCATAGGTGATCGGCCTCCATGATTGTATAGTGTTCATTTTCTTCTTTAATATGCATTAAGTAGTTTTATTTGAAGTGCAATAGGATTAAAGTTAGAAGGTTTTGAAGGTCACTGGTCTGACAGAGGCAAAACAATGACCATTAGATAGAAATGGCTCTAACCTAATTTTCCTCCGGTGGATTTGTTTGAAACCATGGGGAAGGAAGGGTTAGGGTTGGTAGTTAGTGTTTTTGTTCTTTTGGTTGTGCTCTCAATGGATTTCATAGGCCTAAGATGATGCCCTATGGTTGACTGGTGAAACGAGGTAAGCCAGGACTAGGAAGAGATTGAATTTGTGTATGCACCCAGGACCTTTTGGGAAGGACTTGATAGCATTTTTGGATGCTCAAGAAGGTCTCCTAAAAGGATTCAATGGTGGTTGGAGGTGAATCAAAGTTTGGAGACATGTTTAGCAATTATTCATGCTGACTGGGCCAGAGGCCTAATTAATAGGCTATAAACTAGGGCCTGCAAGAAAATAGGGTCTTGGGTGCAAACAGAGGTTAGGGCTTTGGATTCTGACAGGGTAGATTGACATCTTAAATATTCTCAAGTTTGTTTGCAGGGTGATTTGGAGGTTTTGGAAGCAATAGACCAAAATCAGTGAAAATAGGGCTACAAGGAATTGATCAATTAGCCCTCCTAGTGAATTAAAGACCAAATGAAAGGTTGGGCCATTTTGGAGTGTTAAGAAGGATGCAGAATGACCAAGAAAGGGTCAAGAGGTGTATGGAGGGTCTCAGTGAGTGGGTGAGAAGATCCTAAGTAGAGCTTTGATAGACTAGGTGGTGAATTGATAGAAGGATATAGGCTTTTTGGTAACTAGTTGGATTAGTTAAGCTTGGTAACATTGGAGTCTTCTTAGATCTAACTATACCTTGGAGGATAAGTTGGTTGAGGGGTCTTGGAGATCCTATTGGGAAGAAGATCCAACAAAAACAACCATAGGATGGTTGAGTTAGGCACAAAAATAACATCTTGAAAGAAAGTGATACCTAGTTGTCAAACCCTCTGCATCAGAGTGGTATCAGAGCCGAAATAACTTGAAGGTTGTGTAAATCTGAAGGGGAGGAGAGTCAAGAGAGTCAAGAAGCTGACAGTATTCCTCCTAAGGAAATGAGTAGGGATGCCATAATGGAGTTGGTCCAGGGCCTCTTGGAGAAGGCTCATGTGACCGAGCCCAAAAGCAAAAAGAAGATCACTGAATGGGGTGATGAAAGTGATTGGGATGATGATAGTCAAACTGAGGAGTCATCCAACAAGGGCAAAGAACCTGAGATAGCCAAGGATAAAAAGGTGTTTTTAGATGCATTCAAATCCTTAAATAAGGATAGCATGGAACAAATACCATTTTATTGTGGTAGCTTGAATGGAGAGGAGTTGTTGGATTGGCTAGAAGCCATAGACAACCAATTTGATTACAAGGAGGTAGCAGAGGAGAAGAGAGTTAGCTATGCAAAGGCTAGACTCAAAGGTTTTGCACTAGTATGGTGGAATATGATGCAAGATGAAAGGGTACGCAATGGGAAGAATAATATTGTTTCTTGGGAAAGGATGAAAATCAGGTTGAGGGCACAATTCTTGCCAACTGATTATGAAATACAAATGTACCAAAAACTCCAAAATCTCAGACAAAAAGAAATGTCAGTGAGTGCATATACAGAGGAGTTCCATAAACTGAGCCTAAGGGCTAGGAGACAAGAAGATGAGATGGAGAAAGTGGCAAGGTATCTAAATGGACTAAGGCAAGGAATACAAGATGAGATAAGCATGATGGCTCCAGAAAGCATGCATAAATGTTTTCAATTGGCCCTGAGAGCAGAGGATAAAGCAAGGAGAAGGAATGAATTCCATCAAAGAGGAAGAGGTGGCAGTAACAATAGAGGTTTTCAGAGAGGCAGGGGTAACTATGATAGAGGAAAGAGCCCTAATAGGAAAGAGGACAACCAGTCCATGGAGAATAGTGGTGGAAACCAGTTTAGAGGATCTTTCTGAAGGGGAGGATACAAAGGTAGAGGACCACCTAGAGGTAGGTTCCAATCACAAGGAAGAAGTAATTTAGTTTTCACCGGAAGGTGCTATAATTGTAACCAAGTGGGTCACACAATGGGTAGGTGTCTAGAGAAGGCTTCTTCATCTTCAATGGGGGATAGGAGGAATCTGTTAGTTCAAGGAGATGACACTCAAAGTGTTACTTCTCCCATTTCCAAGGTAGGACCAGTACTAGATGGGGAAAACTTGATGTTAAGGAGAACCTTATTGAAAGTTCCTAACACCATAGAGCCACCACAAAGAAAGAACTTGTTCAAGACAACTTGTAGGTCTCATGGGAAGATTTGCAAGGTTATAGTGGACT
>MU227297.1:703632-753384 GCA_018584345.1 Thuja plicata
ATCCAAGAGATACAACTACAAAGTGTAGGAATGGATGATTTGAAGGATCTCTACAAGGAAGACAAAGACTTCAAGGAAGCTTATGAAGCTTGTGTAAGGTTTTAGCAGGGGTTCAAGGTGGATTTCAGTGTGTATGTATTATAGGAAGGCCTATTGTTCAAAGGTTACCTTATGTGTATCCCTCAAGGATTAATGAGGGAAAATATTGTGAAGGAGAAACACCAAGGGAGCTTGGGAGGCCACTTTGGAGTGCATAAAACTTTGGAGCAGGTGCATAGGCATTACTATTGGCCTAAAATGTAGTGAGATGTGAGAATATTTGTGGGACAATGTTAGATTTTTCAAAGGGAAAAAGGACAAAGCAACAATAGTGGGTTATATCAACCACTCTCTATACCCCAGAGGCCTTGGGAGTGCCTTAGTATGGACTTTGTTTTGGGGTTACCAAAGACAAAAGGGGTCATGATAGTGTATTTGTGTTGGTAGATCATTTCAGAAAGATGACACACTTCAGTCCATGCAAGCAAACTAATGATGCTTCTTAGACTGCAGGATTCTTCTTTAGGGATATTGTTAGAATTTAGGGTTTGCCTTTGAATATTGTCATTGACAGGGATACAAAGTTTGTGGGCCACTTCTAGAGAACTCTTTGGAAGATGCTTGGAACTAATTTGTCTTTCTCCCTAGCCTACCATCCACAATCAGATGGGAAAACAAAAGTAGTAAACAAGTCACTTGGAAATTTGTTGAGATGTTTGACCAAGCAACATGGACAATCATGGGATCATATCATTGGGCAGGCAAAATTTTCATACAATGACTCCATGAATAGGAGTACAGGTAAGAGCCCCTTTGAGATAGTTTATGGGGTCAATCCTAGATGAATTTTGGAGTTGAGAGATCTCAGTTTGAAAGACAAGAGGAGTGCACAAGGGGAGTCATTTGCAGAACAAATGAAGGAGTTGAATGAGCAAGTCAATAAGACCTTGCAACAACAAGTGGAGAAGTACAAAATTAGAGTTGATAAGACTAGGAGGGATTTACAATTCAAAGCGGGGGATCTAGTAATTTCCTACCTTAGGAAGGAGAGGCTACCCAAAGGCCAACCTACTAAACTACTGATGAAAAAGGTAGGGCCTTTAAATATTTTGCACAAGTATGGCAAAAATGCCTATGAGGTGGAGTTACCTCCTGATATAGGGGATCAACCTCAGATATAGGTCAGTCAACAATTGCAGATCTGGAGGATGATGAGTGGGTGAAACATTTGCCTACCCCAAATCCATTACAATTGGAAATGGTATTGGATTCCAAAGTAATCAAGAAGACAAGGAAGGGCACCTACAAGGAGTACCTCATCAAGTGGCAGGGACTTCTTGAAGCTGAGGCCACTTGGATGATAGAGCTGGACATACTGAAACATGGGGTCACCATTGAAGACCTCCTAACTCAAGGGACTTGAGTTATTTTTGTCTAGGGGAGTATGGTGCAAGGCATCTCCCTATTTTAGTGTTTAGGATGTTTTAAGAGTTGAGTGTGTGTGTTGGAATAAGTTCCAAAAGGGTTGGAAACATGTTAGTCTAACTTCATGGTTGTAAGAGCCTTAGTGCTCATTAGGTCATTTTGGCCTCAATATGTGCAAAGTTGTCATTTATGACAATAGGGGTTGGAGGTATGTTTTAGGACCCTATTTATGCTATTTAGGGTCTTAGGAGTCAAAATCAACCATCGAGTTGACATAGGAAGTCAAAATGCTTTCTAAAGCAAAAAGTTGCTAGCAACTTTTGCAAGATTTGGAAAAATATGGTTAGAACTGAATGTAACCACCCAAGCTTGGTATACGAGCTTGGAATTTATGTTTGGACAAGGCTAATGAAATTTTGGATTGAGACTTTTACTTCTGACACCTTTGTACGTATGTCTGCACCCTCATTTTGCATAATCTAAACTGTATCTTTGCTTCTGTACGGTCCTGTATGGATTGGCATAGGTGATCGGCCTCCATGATTGTATAGTGTTAATTTTATTCTTTCTTATGCATTAAGTAGTTTTATTTGAAGTGCAATAGGATTAAAGTTAGAAGGTTTTGAAGGTCACTGGTATGACAGAGGCAAAATAGTGACCATTAGATAGAAATGGCTCTAACCTAATTTTCCTCTGGTGGATTTGTCTGAAACCATGGGGAAGGAAGGGTTAGGGTTGCTAATTAGTGTTTTTTCTCTTTTTGTTGTAGTCTCAATGGATTTCACAAGCCTAAGATGATGCCCTATGGCTGACTGGTGAAACCAGGTGAGCCAGGACAGGGAAGAGATTGAATTTGTGTATGCACCCAGGACCTTTTGGGAAGGACTTGATAGAATTTTTGGATGCTCAAGAAGGTCTCCTAAAAGGATTAAATGGCGTTTGGAGGTGAATCAAATTTTGGAGACATGTTTAGCAATTATTCATGCTGACTAGTCCAGAGGCCTAATTAATAGGCTATAAACTAGGGCCTGCAAGAAAATAGGGTTTTGGGTGCAAACAAAGGTCAGGGCTTTGGATTATGACAGGGTATATTGACATATTAGATATTCTCAAGTTTTTTTGTAGGGTCATTTGGAGGTTTTGGAAGCAATAGACCAATATCAATGAAAACAAGGCTACAAGGAATTGATCAATTAGCCCTCCTAGTGAATTAAAGACCAAATGAAAGGTTGGGCCATCTTGGAGTGTTAAGAAGGATGTAGAATGACCAAGAAAGGGTCAAGAGGTGTATGGAGGGTCTCACTGAGTGGGTGAGAAGATCCTAAGTAGAGCTTTGATAGACTAGGTGGTGAATTGATAGAAGGAACTAGGATTTTTGGTAACTAGTTGGACTAGTTAAGCTTGGTAACATTGGAGTCTTCTTAGATCCAAATATACCTTGGAGGATAAGTTGGTTGAGGGGTCTTGGAGATCCTATTGGGAAGAAGTTCCAACAAAAACAACCATAGGATGGTTGAGTTAGGCACAAAACTAACATCTTGAAAGAAAGTGATACCTAGTTGTCAAACCCTCTGCATCATCAAGTATCTGAGAAATCTAACTCAGATTATTGAGTATAAAGCTTCATTCTAGAGATGATTCTCAAAAAATCATCTATTGGGAATTGTGGAAATCTAACCCTGACTCCTAAAAATCAAGCTCCATTCTGGAGATGATTCTGAATCTTTATTAACTATCTTTTGGGACATGTATCGGGGCATTCTAATCCTGACTCTTGAAGGTTGAGCCTCATTCTAGGGATAGTCTTGTGAAAGATATCAATCTAACCAATGTCTCAACAATCTAACCTAGATATTGGGGGACTAAGCTTCATTCTAGAGATAGTCCTAAAACCTCTATTGACCATCTTTTTTGACAGGTATCGAGGCAATCTAACCCTGACTCCTGAAGGTTGAGCCTCATTCTGGGGATAGTCTTGTGAAAGATATCAAATCTATTAGGTATCAGGGAATTCTAACCCAGATCCCTGAGGATCAAGCTCCGTTCTGGAGATGATTCTCGATATATTAATCTATTAGGTATTAGGGCAATCTAACCCAGATTCTTGAGGATCAAGCTTCGTTTTGAAGATGACCCTCAAAAACTCTATTTGACTGATGTTTTGAAAACCTAACCTAGAATTTAGAGAGTCAAGCTCTGTCCTGGAGATGGCTTTGAAATCTTCATCAATCGATCTTTGCATTATCAATTTTTGAAATCTATTCTTCTGTGCTTCAAGCATCAGACTATTCTTTGAATCAATGCATTGCTCGCACATCAATTCAAAGAGGGGCAAAATGTAACACCCCAAAATTGGAATCTTGCAACCCTAACCAATTTTATTGCATTCATTATTCTTCTGAATCATCAAAGTCCTATTGTACTAGGCAATTCAGAGTTTTGACTGACTCTGCTCGACCTAAGTGTCAAATGCAGAAAATCCTAAATCTGCGTTAATCATACATTATATTTAATTCCTAAATATCTATTGGCTAAATAAACCTTATGATTGAATTAATTTAAGTATAAAGTCCTAGCACTTTAATTAAATTAAATTCACCCCTTTTAGCTAAAACATGTATAAAAAGGGATTAAATAATATTTAATTACTAAATAAATATCCTCATTTCAATAATTAAGAAAAAAATATTTATGAGGTCATATTCTATTTATTTAATTAAATATTCACTTCAGTTCAGAAATAGAAGTTTTGAATTAATTGTGCTTTAAAGAGAAAGAAAACAGTTAAATCATAAATAAAATAGTTAAATCAAAAGAGAAAAGAATTAAATCAAAGAAAGAAAATAGTTAAAGCAAAGGGAAAACAATTTATGTTAGTCTTTTAAAGAAAGCTTTCTATTTTAAACTGGCTTTTCTATCTGTTTTATTTCAAAAAGGAAAGTTTCTATTCTGAACAACCTCTGAGTCTATAAAAGAACTCCCATCTCTCATTCAAATCCCTTCCTGAATTTCTAGTCATATGCATTGCTAGAATACTGAATTGTTGCTACATTCTTAGTTCATAATCTCATATAGAATAATCTCATTTTGCAATAGATTAATTTCAATTTCTAGAATAATCTCATTGAAATTATGGCATAGTTTTAATCTCATTTCTAGTTTAAATGGATCATTTAGATTAATCTTGCATGTTTCATTTCTAGATTAATCATTGCATTGCATTCATGGAAGCATAAATCCTTCGTTATAGATTGGTCTATGGTTGTGAGACTCTCGTTCTGAGAGCTATTTTGAAACCCCATCTGGATAGAAGGCAACAGGTTGAATCTTACAGACAGGATAGATGAATAATCTCATATTCATTCTTGTGTGTATCTGATGAATAAGGACTATGTTGAAGTGTATGGTTGATTAACAAGGCCAAATTTATCACATAAACTTAGGTACCAACACAACATGTACTACACATAGACTCAAACTTTCTCAGATCAAACCTTTGTTCAACAATTCATGAACTTGTCAGTTAAGCTCTTCATTCTCAGTCAGTGTTAATCTATGTGGTGCTTTGTTTGGTAAACTAGCTCCAGGAATCAGATCCATACAGTGACTTATATCTCTCACTAGTGGTAAACCATCAAGTACATTATCTGAAATTATCTCCTTGTACTCAGTGAGAAACTTATAAACTTTTTCAAGAATGTCATCTTATATATTCTTACTTTGTTTGTTAGGAATCAAATCATAATAGATATCATTTCTTTTCAAATCCTTAACAAACTGTCTACCTTCCATCAAACAAGCTTTCACAGATGTACACATCTCACCAACAGATTCTTCAACCAAAGGCAAAAAAACTTGCTTCTTACCATCAACCCAAATAGAACATCTATTCAATCTTCCATCATGTATAACATGCCTATCATATTTCCAAGCTCTACCCAAAAAATATGACAACAATCCATAGGCATAATATCACACAACACCTTATCATAATACTTTCCAATTTTCAAATTCACAAAACATTGTTCACTCACCATTAATGTATGCTCATCCTTGATCCATGAGATCTGATAGGGTTTAGGATGTTTCATCCTCTCCAAATGCAAATTTGTAACCATTTCCTCAGATGCCAGATTCTCCGAGCTTCCACTATCCACAATCACCTTCCAAACTTTGTCACCAACTCTACATATGGTCTTGAACAAACTTTTCTTGACAGGATCTTGCTTATCTTTCTCACTCCAAAGTATCCTTTGGATCATGCGATTTCCTTCCTTCTCATCTTCATTTGGTGATTCCTCTTGCACCAAAGCATTTCTGCTACTACTTCCTTTCTTTCTTGCATGTGTACACTCAAAGGATTTATGTCCTTCCTCTCCATAGTTGTAACAAGTTACTTGGAACCCTTTTATGCTATAACCACCTTTGGAGTAATTACCTCTTCCTCGGTATGAACTTCCACCTTTCCTTTTAGTATTTCCTTTGTCTTGAGATGTGTCTAAAATTGACTTGTCTGGTTCAGATCTACTATTTTCCCCATGAGATCTACATCTTCCTCTAGGGAATCAACCACTTCTGCCTCTTTGTGTTTGTTCATATCTCCTGTTCAACTTTTCCTTAGCCTTTAGGGGAAATTGATATGTCTCCTCAATGCTTTCCATTTTGACCAAATTGATCTCATCTTGTATGGAACTTCTCAATCCATTCAGGTATCTTGCTACTCTTTACACTTCAATCTTCAACATGTCTAGATTTGATGTCCAATTTATAGAATTCCTCAGTGTAGTCTTCTACTGATTTTTCTTTCTTCTTCAAACTTTGCATTCGCGTGATTAGGTTAATCTAATAATCACAAGGTAGAAACTTGCCTTTCAATTTGTTTACCATCTTATCTCATAGCTTGATTTTGTCTTTACATTTCTTCTTTCGATCCAACTGCAGATGTTCCCACCATAAGGATGCATGGCCTTTCAATTTAGTGCTTGCAATCTTCACCTTCTTGTCCTCTGCTACATTCTCATATTCAAAAAACTTTTCCATCTTAGTTATCCAGTCAATCAATTCATCAGAATCCTACTTTCCACTGTACTTAGGAGGGTTAAATTGAGGTGTGGAATTCAAACTTATCAAGGCTCTCAGGAATCTCTCTTCTTCCTAATTCATCACAGGTGCAGGTGCAACTTCACCTTGAACCTCTTCTACTTTGTCATCACTAACATCCTCAAGATGTCTTCCTTTGTGCTGGGATTTGTCAATAGCTTCCAATCTTGCAGCCATCTGTCTAAGCATATTAGCTAGACCTAGATCTGCATTTCCTCTCCCACGAACCATCTTGAATCCCTCTGTAACTGTAGGTCAAATCGTAATCTGCTACCCCACAACAATACCAAATAGGGTTAGGGTTTACAAGAAGGAACTTAGATCTCGCCAGTGCTCTGATACTACCTGACTCAAGGTAGGGTTTATAATGAGGCCAAAGGCTCTCCCAAGTACCAAACCATCTTTCCAAAATAATGCGGAAGCAACAACAACACAGTGAGAGAAGAAACAACAGAGATCCTTTATCATTAATTGATCAAACTCATTACATGTCAGGTTGTAAGGCCTTCCCAGTTTGGGCCATATATTCAAAGAATTAAAAATTGATCTTCATACATGCAAGGTCACATACCTTCTTATAGATAATCTGATCTCCAATCCTATTCTAAAACTGATACCATTTCTTAAACTAAGAACATAGAGAAAAATATATACAAGAGTCCACCAAGAGAGGTTGATTGCTGCTCAAATCCATAAGTGAGACCTATATTTAGGTCCACAAAGATCCCAGTGAGAGACCCCAAATCAATTAAGCCTCGAAAAATAATTGAATAATTTGGCCACCAGATCCAACTCCAAAATAAACATCTCGGGCAAAGGATGACCGAGCAACAGAGTGACTTGAGAAAAGAACACCCCGAGAAATAGGAAAACAAACCCAAGCGTTAAAAGAGAAAGCTAGGCAATAGAAAATAAACAAGCTTGCTCGAGTGATAGAACCCAAGCAACAAAGACAAGTATGCCTGAGCAACAAAACCCGAGCAACAGAGGCAAGCATGCTTGAGCAACAGAACCCGAGCAACAGAGTGTTTTCCAAGTAGCCTCCAAACAAACTAAAGAACAAAAAAAAACATATTTTTGGTTGAGTAGGATTGCCAATGACCCAAGATGCTCCTGCATCAACATCATATCTATTTTCACACATATTCCAAACACTCAACAAATTGTGATATAAACCCTTCACATAATAGACATTGTCAGTGTTATTCTTTCCGTCAAAACTAATAGAGCCTTTACCAATAATGTAAGCTACTTTGTCATCACCAAAACTAATAGGTCCACCATCATACATGCTAAGTGATAAAAATTTACTTTTTTATTCAGTCATATGATGAGAACAACCACTATCAATTAACCATTCATTTTTCTTTCTTTTAACATACAAAGTAGTTTCAACACCATCATCAATTTCAACACAGATGTTATTAATATAAATCTCTGATTTCTCATTGATGCAGTCAAGGAAGGAGAAAATCCCCAAAGGAGATGTCTAACCTTGCATCCTAAGTCAACAAAATGGAAATAAAAAAGAAACATAGTGCTACAAATCCAAACATAATAGTTTTTATTGTCATCAACAATAAATTACATCAAATTGAATTGAAACATGTCGGACTGTAAGGCCTTCTCGGTTACGACCAAATACAAAATCATTCTCAGATCCTAATTTTGATGTGCTACATCTTAGAACTATCATCCCTAAGGGTGATAATCTCTCCTCCAGATACCTCAATACATTACAACACACTACATTTATACATAACCACCAACAAGTTGGCCCAAACAAAGAATTACAAGGAAACATGTAACAATATTTAGGACAGGACCCAAAATATGGAACACCAATCATCAAATAAGACATAAAGATGAACGATCATAAATATATGTCCACATGAATCCCAGTAACCAATATCCATGACCACACACACTAAAACTTAATAATCACCAACCACACGATGGATTCCCTAGATCGGTCCAAACAAGAAATGGACATGTTACCCACAACCACTAGATGACTCCAAACTCAAAAAATGATGGACAAAAAGAGATACGATCATAGGAAACTTCTCCTAGATATGTACTAAGAATCAAGGCATGATCACACATGGAGATTCCACCCAGAAGATTAGGAAACCGATCAGAAACACATCAACCAACTGGAAAACTGAAGAACAAAATGGAACCAAACCAATCTTAAGATATCTTCCCCAAACCAAAATGAAACATGATGCAATCATAGACATAGATTCTACAAGATGTCTAGAACAAACCCATTCAACCAAATTAGATAAAGGTCCAACAAGGGTGATCACCAATTAAAACACCAAAACTGCCCAACTGGAACATAACAATAAATAAACAAGAAGGAAATATTTTGGTTGATGAAAGATGCCAACTGCCCTAAGATGCTCCTGCATCAAACACCCTAGGTGAAACCATGAGAGGAAATCATGAACATATGATGGGATTCAAAACATATATCCCATACTTATTCCTCATCCACACATCCTCTTGTCCTTCAACCAGCACCATCTTTACTCTTTCCTCTTTCTGATTCTACAAGTTCACTTTTACTACACTCTTCTCAGATTTCATGTTTGCAACCGAATGGAGCTGACCTCTACTATCCTCTTTCTTCTCTCTGCTACAATCCTTCAACTCCCTTTTCTTACCATCAATTTTTCTCTAAGCCACATCATCAGCATACTAACTGATGAGATTCTTCTTCAATTCAACACCATTTGTATCTTGTTATCCAAAACTTACAAGTGTCATCATCTGTTGTACGACCATAGACAAAAATGTCATCTGTCTTTTAATCTCTGCAAGTTCTTCAAAGATGTTTCTCTCCTTAAATCTCTCTTTTAGATCTTCCTTCATTCCACTCATAGTAATAGGTCCATCAACTCTTAGCTTCTCATGTATGCCAATGTCATCTGACAACATATGACAATTCCACATCTTCCAACTCCTTTTTCCTGTAAAGCTATTAGTTTATGCTCGGATCCTCCCTTCCTTACCACGTAGGTATTAGCATGACCATCAAACACAACATGCCTATCAAACTGCGAAGGTCTCCCAAGCAATAGATGGAAAACATCCATAGGAAACACATCACATAATATCTCATCATAATAAGCCCCAATATTAAAGCTAACTAGGCATTGCTCTTCAATCCTAGCCTTGGATACATCTTGTAACCAACTAATCTGATAAGGGCTAGAATTTGTTCTCCTCTCCAACTTCAATTTACTAAGTATTTCTTCTATAACAAAGTTATCAGAACTGTCACCATCAATTATAACATTACATACCTTATCCTTACACTTACATCTAGTTCTAAATAAATTTCTTGTTTGCAAAGGTTCATTAATACACGCAAAAACTCTTCTATTGAGAAGAACTTTACCTTCTTCAATAGTGTTCATTGTAATTTACTCTAAAGGCAATGTAACCCCTCTATCCAAATGTGCAACCCTCTTTTTAGGACACTGAAAAGTCCTATGACCTTTCTCACCACATTGAAAACAACTACCCATAAATTCACCTCTCCCTCTTCCTCTTTGTCCACCATTGTAATCCTTAGTGGCTTGAATACTGCTAGATCCTTCATCAGTCTACTTGGAATTCTCCACAACATTACTCCCAGCTGTTGAGTCACTGATCTTACCACCCCAATTCCTGTTATTTTTTCTTCCTTCAAACCTCTTATTCAAGTTCTCTTCAATCCTCAATGCAATCTGATAAGCATCTCCTATTGTTTTCATTTGAATCGTAAGTAACTCCTCTTGAATACTAGGTCTCAGGCCATAGATATACCTAGAAACCTTTTCCTTATCATCCTTAGAATGATCAGTCCTAATCATGATCCTATAGAATTCTTCAGTATACTCCTGTACTAATTTGTTAGTCTGCTTCAAGCCTTGCATCTTCTTGAACATTTCCTATTCATAATCTAATGGAATAAGTTGTCTCTTCAACTTTTAAACCATCTGATCTCACTTATAAATCTTTTCTTTTCTTTTCTTATTTCTTTCCAACTGAACTTCTCTCCACCATATACTTGCATGATCTTTTAGCTTTTTTTTTTGCAAATCAAACCTGATCATGATCTTCCACCTCCTCATATTTGAAGTATTCCTCCATCTCATTAATCCAATAAATCAATTCCTCCGGTCTGAGGATACCAAAAAATGTAGAAACTTCCACTTTAGGTATCTTCCCAATCTTAGACATAGCTTTCTGAAATCCGGCCTCATTTGGATCTCTGGCTCCTTCTACGGCTTCTTCCAAGTGTTCTTCTTCCTCAGACTCTTCATCACTATCTTGACCAACCGTTGATGTATTTCTCCTTTGAAACTCATCTTGTAAAGCTTGCACATACCTCTACAAAGCCCTAAAACCTTCATCGATGACTCCTCAAACTCTTCTCAGAGGCATCTTCAATCTAATGAATGTTGAATGAAATCCTCTACAATTGCAGGTCAGATCCACACTCTGCCACCCACAATAGACAAAATTAGGATCTCGCCACCATGGAATTCGATCTCCACTCCAGCAATTGAAAACCTTTCTCTAATACCACTTGATGTAGTCAAGGAAGGAGAAATCCCCAAAGGAGATGTCTGACCTTGCAGCGTGAGTCAACACAGCGAAAATAACAAAGAAACACAGTGCTAGGAATTCAAACATAACAGTTTTTATTGTCATCAACAAGAAATTACGTCAAATTGACTTCAAACATGCCGAGTTGTAAGGCCTTCTCGGTTACAACCAAATACAAAATCATTCTTAGATCCTAATTCCAATCTGCTACATCTCATAAGTATCATCCCCAAGGATTCTACTCTCTCCTCTAGATACCTCAATACATTAAAACACACTACATTTATACATAGCCACCAACCAGTCATCCCAAACAAATAATTACAAGTAAATATGTAACAATATTTAGGACATGACCCAAAATATGGAACACCAATCATCAGATAAGACATAGGGATGTATGATTATAAATATATGTCCACACAAATCCCACTAACCAAGATCCATGACTGCACACGCTAAAAATCAATAATCATCAACCACATGATGAATTCCCTAGATCGGTCCAAACAAGAAATGGACATGTTACCCACAACCACTAGATAAATCCAAAATTGATTAACTACAAACAAAAAGAGATGTGATCATAGGAAAATGCTCCCAGATAGGTCCTAAGAATCAATGCATGATTGCGTATGGAGATTCCACCCGAAAGATTAGGAAACCGATCAGAAACACAACAACCAACTACAAATTTGAAGAACAAAATGGAACCATACCAATCTTAAGATATCTTCCCCAAAATAGAATGAAACATGATGCAATCACAGACAAAGCTTCTACAAGATGTCTAGAACAAACACATTCAACCACATTAGATAAAGAGCTAACAACAGTGATCACCACCTAAAACACCAAAACTGCTCAACTGGAACATAATAACAAACAAACAAGAAGGAAATCTTTTGGTTGATGCAAGATTTCCAATTGCCCTAGGATGCTCCTGCATCACTCATCCTCTTCAACATAAAACAAACAATATTTTATCTCTGACTCATCATCTAAGATACTAGCATCTTTATTCACATAGTAAGATTTCTTATTGAACTTCTTAAACTTCTGTCTAGGAACTTTCTCTAGACACTCATTGCCAAATGACCAATTTTACCACATCTAAAACATTTTAGATGTAACATACCTTTATACTTACTGGTACCTTTCTTAAATCTCCTTTTAAAATTTGCTTCAAATTCTTCCTCATCATTACCCTCTAAATCATCATCTGATTTAGTTTCCTTGAATGTCATTTCAAATCTTCTCTTGTCTCTTCCAAACTTTCTTAAAACAAATGTTGTCAGGGTACCAAATTTTTTTTCTTTGGATCATATACCTCTTTAATTGCCGAGATATTGTCAATGTAGCTGTCTAGTAATGTCATCCAGATCTTCTCCATAAAGTCTTTATTGGTAATAGTTCCTCCTTGATTCTTGATTTCATTTGCTACATTTTAAACCTTTTGAAAATAACTTTTGATATCTTCTCCATCTTCAATTCTCAAATTCACATAATGTATTTTACCTATTAGTTTCTTAGATAACTTAACTATGTCGTTTCCCTCATATATTTCTTTCAAATTTTCCCAAACTTCATAAAAAAATTTCAAAGAAATAACCTTTGCTAATTTAGTATTTGATAAAGCACTAGTAATAGCATACCTTGCATTTTCATTTTCTTCATATGCCTCAATTTTGTCCTGAGTGGTAATCCCATTATGAGGATATACATACTTGGTCTCCACATTCTTCCAGGTCTAGTAACCAACTGATACCAAGTATCCTTTCATTTGATCTTTCTATGAACTATAATATGATCCATCAAACAAAGGGATGGCCAATTTTTGTGCCATGAAATCTTCCTGAAGCGGTTAAGCTTCTTCACCAAGGAACCAAGCTCTGATACCAATTATTGAATAGGTCGAATAAATGAGAGGGGAGTGAATCAATTATTTCCACACAACTTATAAAAAATTTCTTCTGTCAATCAACTCTCAATCAACAATATTATCAAATTTAGATTTGTTAGTTAAGCACATCAAATATCCACATAAAATGTAAGCATTAAGAACACAGAAACATCGATACAAAGAAGACCATGATTTTTACATGGAAACCAAGGATGGGAAAAAGCATTTAGATAAGCTAATTCTAATGAAATGTAGAAAACCTATTAAGGTGACACCAATATGGTGATTTTTACAAAGTCTCATTACCGACACACAGAGGCTCATTGCTGATACACAAAGGCTCACTACCAATACTCAAAGGCTCACTACTAGTACAATAAGGTTCACAACCAAAAAATATGAAAAGAGATAGAATCCACCATTGAGATCAACAGACTACTGCACATGAATATTGATTCATTGTCACTTCACATATCACCATGCATGAGTCTTATTGGATATGGATATTGATCCACAAACAGATACTAATCCTTAATATCCAACAACTGAATTCATCGCTCTTATATACATAAGATCATGAACTCTACTAGGTTGGCTAGACAATTTGAAATAGATCATACCAAGACATACCTGCAGTGATAAGGAAGGAAATGAGGACCACCTAGAACATTACAACACGCCTCGCTCCATCCAAAACACAATGCCATCTCCAAAGAGCTTGGTTCATGTTAGTTCCTTTTCTTGCAAACACATGAAATACTTGTAGTAAGCTTGATCTATTGTCCCACACACCAATCAAGCAAGAAATTAAAGAGAAAAAATAGGGTTCTTACACCCTCTGCACTTTGAGTTCTACAAACTTAGGCGGGTCTACCCTTTTTACTTGGAATAATCAAATCACAATACTATTTGGGAAAATGAACAGTAAAATTACAGATCCAAAAGTCTATAATATTTATCTAATAGACTAGAACATAATGATAAAGATCAATTTTGCAGTGATAGTCACCCTCTCCAAATTAATAATAGACTAGTGTTTTATCCTAGGGCATCGGAGTCACTTTGAATATTCATAACCATTTACCATAAACATAAACTTAAAAAAAACTATAGATCTGAATAGAAAACATATATACCTTGTACATCAACCCTCACACATATGCTAAGATAATCATCAGATTCATTATACACCCCAAGTTTCACCGAAATAACCCTAATGCAATTTAATCTTTCCTGGAAAGAACCAAAAAAATAATTTCACAATATGCTTGACAGATATATAAATTGAACATTCCTTAATTACTCAATTTAAACAAAACTCATAACACAATAATGAAGACAAATACTCATCATAAGTTCAGAAAATGTTGATGGAATTTTATTTGTATTCATATCAAAAAGAGTTATTACATTAAACCGTAAAATTTCAAAACCCTTATCAAATAATTGGTCTCCAACCAAAGTTTATACAATACAATTGTATTTAAAATGAAAAATGACTATCCCTATCCCAATAGTCTTGGAATCCTTTTATAACTAAGGATGCAACCAGCTTCGAACTACATGGGAAGAGTACAAAAATCTTGCAACAACTTTAAAATTAACAAAATAACAACTTGGAAATAGAACATGGGTGGTAGAAGATCTGTGGAGTTGAATAGAAGTTGTTGTTGCTTTGAAAATATCTCTTTATCCTTTCAGCTTTGCTTCCCACATGTTCACTTCCTTGGCGGTGGTCCAACTGAAATTTTTATCTTTCTCCAGCTTGGCCAAGGCTTCCGTCCACCTGGAATCTACAATTTTCTTTGCCTCAGCAACGAATTTTGTCATATCCATCTCAACTTTGAACAAGTTATTGATCAGCTCATTGCAGTAACTTGCATTTGAACCCTTTTCTAAGTTGTGTTTCACATTCTCATCCTTCCATATTTCATCAAATTCCTTCTCTCATTTCTGGATGTGGCTTCATAACATCAACATCATCATAAATCTTGGGAATAAGTGCACGACATTGATCACCAAACAACTCCAACTTATTATTTATCAATTCAACTTTACCATTAAAGAAGGCATAAATAGTATTAAGATCATTTACCATCTCAATGGTCTATGTGACTTTGTTAGGGAAATCATCACTGTATAGCATTTTTGTCTTTAATTTATCGATCAACCTATTTATTCCTGATCGGGTCTTGAAAGTAGGTTCAATAAATGTCATGGCCTTTGCAGCTGTCTTGGAAGCTTCTTGTAATGAGCCATAAAATGTGTGCACCATTTTAGTCTTCTATTTTAAAACACCAACCCGATGTTGTAATATAGCAAGGATAATAGACACAACACTATCACTTTTCTCCTTTGATGACTCCTTTGGCTGGCCTTCTTCTGGTGCTAAATCACCCTCTGTCTCTGTTGCAACATATGTACTGTCACTTGAGGAACTTGATCTGACTTCTTTTCCTCCAATTCTTTCTTCAACTACTCTATTTGTTCCTCTAAGGCATTGTTATGAACCATAACCTCTTCATGCTTCTTGGCTAATGCCATCATCTGACTAAAAGTATGTTCATACCTTTTGGATAAATCCTCTATCCTTTCCAAGTTCATAAATGAAACTTGGGTCATTAGATGGGAAATCTCTGTATCACTGGTATTCTGCAGATTCCAGATCATTGTGTCTGCCTTTATTTCTTCTCTTATACTCAAGACCAGGGGCTTTTGTGTAGCAGGGGCAAGAGACCAAATGGCCAAAGTTTTAGACTTAGGATCAAGACTTGATCCTCTCAATACCTCATCTATTTCAAACTCTATTTTGAACATGGGATTATCTTACCTTCTAATCTGATCAATGATGAAAGTGGATTGTAAATCCCAACCAGACATTAATAGCACTCCACTATTTTTCACCAAGAGTCTATCCTACACCACAGTTATCAGCTCACTCTCAGGGTCATACTCCTGAAGTATCCTTACAATTTCTTCATTCTTTTCCTCTTGGTCTTCCACTGTTATTAAGTTATGCCTTAAGTCCTTTTGCTTCATTTTGATCAAGAAACCCTTGAATTCTTCAGATTTGATAAATTCTTCATCCTTAATGAATTCATTAGCCATCATTACCCTTTCATCCATTTCTATATTAAGGATCATCTTATTTTCTCCCTGATCTTCATCCCGTGGCACCTTTTTTAGTTGTTTTTTGATTTTCCTGAAATACCTTCCATGTTTTTTCACGACTACTTTGGCCATACTTTTTCTAGCCTCTACCATCTTATCCTCTATTTTTATTTTCTTGCTAGGTGGTTCCCTAACAGAAGTGGCTTCTTCACCAGCCTCTTCTTCTTCCTCTTCTCCATGATGTTCTAAATGTTCTTTATCATGCAAAGCCACTGTGTGTGGAGATCCCTGTGACTGTACATCCTCAACACTAAATTTTGGTACTTGTGCCATTAGGTTGTCATATGACTCCAACATTTTCTGAATCCTCTACAAGTATGGGGTATCATGAAAAACCCAGAAAATGTGGCATCTGATTCCTTCCACTCAACTTCTATCCTCATGATGTCTTTCCATTTTCTTCTTCTCTCCTGGACCTCAATTATGTCCATCTTGTTTCTAACAACTTATTACTCATCTAAGGGTTCTTGATCTCTCACAGTCTGCCAAGGGGTCATAATTTTCAAGGCTATTTTTACAAATTGTTCTGGGTCACAGAACCTATAAACTGTGGTTGACATTCTATATTGCTTCAAGAAGCCATTAATTAACTCAAAAAACTTTTTTCCAATAGAAAAATAAAACCCCAACCATAACCTAGGGACAAAGGTACCCTTCTTATGCCCTTCTAAAAACTCTTTATCGATCCAAGTAATTTTCCATATAAATTTTAAGAAAGCAATTCTGAGTGGGAAAAATTTAGGGAGGACATGAGGTGGCTGTGAGAAACCATATACCCTAATGATAGTAAAATGATCAAAGAAAAATAAATCACCCCAATTATGGTTAATTTTCCAACCTTGAATGAAATGCCATGGTCTTAACAACCTCTTAATATCAATTGACAACCTATCCCTTCTCACTCCCAACAAATCTAGAATTGGATCAACATTCCAATTATGAAAGAAAACAAAAGAAGAATTTACATAAGCACTGTCCCATACCTGGGTCCACCTTTGAATTGAAATCTCAACACCATATTCTGAAGCGAACAAATCCAATTCCTTGTCCATGGAAGCCTTATTGTAGTAAAGAATCAAAAACATCAAGTGTGAATAATGTTTGAAAGTAGGCACAGGGGCGTCTGATTATATTTCCACTAATGCATTATGTATAGCCTCAACTATATACCCCATTTAGTCATAATTAGAGTTAACTTATGAATGTTGGATATCCATGGCCATCATTATTAGGTCAACAACAACACTAGAATCTCCATCTAAACCTAGCACCCTACTTAGACCATACATTGTGCACTTGGTATAATTGTGGAATAGAGATAAGTCAAAAGGTGACTTTACATTATCCAGAATCACCACCAGATGTCTATCTACCCTAGGCATAAATCTGGGCATCTCATGTTTCTTTACGAGTTTCTCCCGTTTCTCATAATCAGCTTGTATCTTATCCAGGTCAATTTAATTACATAGTGCACCGATAATCCTGAAGACCTCTGCTACTGATCTTCTATTTATAGCCACTAGGGATTCTTTATTCTTCTTTCTAATCACCCTAGCCACTGGATATTAGCTCTTAGCCAACTCTTTGATTAGGTCCACATCAATGTAGACATCAGGAACAACTAATTTTTCCATGTTCATATTCTAGAGATTGTAGATAGGGACTGACTTAACCCTATTGTTCCAAAAGTAATGAAATAAATTATTACCCGAGTGATTGAGAGTAACAGGGTTTCTGCATTGGCACCACTTGTCCTTCCACTCTAGAATATTGGCACTATTTGCACTAGATGTTCCAGGAAAGAGGTCTACAAACTCCTCTATGTACTTCTTCATTGTAGCTTCTTTCTTTGCCGACCCCTTTGAAGTTGTGCTTGTAGTAGCTTGGCTCATCTTTCCTGCTCAAATTTGACCTTAGAAAAAAATTAGTACAATTCGTTCAAAAATTCACAAAAGCAGAAAATGAGAATTGTACAGAATGAATGCACAATTAGTTATTCTTATAGCACATCACATCCACATCTTGTCTTCTTTACTACAACTTATAACACTTGCAAAATCATGTCGTTGGCTTCTGCAACTAGTGTTGCCATTAATTCAAACTTGCGTATCCTCATTGGAACAGACTGTGTATTTCTTTCCTTTTGGCATTTAAAACCAGGAATAGGATAGATGGCATGTTTTCACACACTCGCTATAAAAATAAAACATTCAAAAATTTCTGTGCAAGTGAGCGATAAAGTTCTTTCTTTTATTCCACCGCGCATTCGCAGCATCCTTATTCATAATCAAGATCAATCAACGAGTGAGCGAGAGCCGTCAATTTCATTTAGTCCTTCAATCACACACTCGCATCACCTTAACTTATCATGTTTGAACCTGCATGAGTGAGATATGACTAAACTAATGCTTGAAGTTCACCTTGTCACAGCAACACCTTTTTGACTCAATCCTTTACCTTCACAAGTGAGCGATGAACCCTTTTGAAAACATATCATTAATTGTATTTCTCACTCGTAGTCCAAAATGTGTCAACCACTAAGCCTTAGTGAGGGAGTGATGACATAAAAATCCTCTTTGGTTGCACACTTGTTGATCAAAAATATCAAGTGAATCATCCACTATGAGTGATTGATGACTTCTTCTTTCCTCCTGGTTGCTTAGTCACATGCCAAAAATATTTAAGTGTCATCCATTGGCGAGTGAGCGATGAGTCAAAAAATCCTTGGTCACACACTCACACATTAAAATCTCAAGTAAACAAACCATCCGTGAGTGAGCGATTATATACAACTTGTTCATTGAATTTCCCTCAGTCACGCACTCGCTATGCAAATCTAACTTGACCTTTTATACTTATGAGTGATCGACCGCTTGAGAACTTCCTTCAACACTCACTCGTAGTCCCAAATGCTTTGAGTGAATCTTCAATGCGACTGAGAAATAACAACATTTAAGCACTCATATAGAACGCGTCGCCTGCTCGCAGAACATAAACAAAACTTGACTCACGCACTCGCGCAACAAAAGACATTGAATTAAAAACTTCAACAAGTGAGCGATTAACCCAAAAATTTCCTCTAGTCACATGCTCGCACATTAAAAACTTTAAGTCAAGATATCTCAGTGAGTAAGCGACAACACAACTTTTCAACTCACTCACATACTCATAAACTGAAAAATAAAAAATGAAAACATATTATGAGCATGCGACAAAGAATTTAAAAATGCTCTAACAACCACATTGCTCACTCGCAAGGTAAAACTAACAGCTTATGGGACTGCCGCGATTGAAGGATGACCAACTTACTCGCTCACTCACACACCAAAATGACTAATGAGCCAAGATAGTGTGACTATGCAACCAAGCATGAAAGATAACTGATCGAGGATTTAAACATTTATAAGACCTTTTTTACATGAAAAAGGGCACAATTAAGGACAAATGATGTGGGAAAAGACCACTATTTGAAATATGAAAATTTTCTGAATATAGTGCTAATAATGGCTCTAACTGGGGAAATTTAATTGCAAGATTAACATTAGAAACCAAAACTTTGGGACGTAGACCAAACCCTAAAACAAAACTGTACATACACACACAACACAACCAAAGCTTAAAACAGGGAAACCTAAAGTATTGTGCATGGAAAAGTAAAATTATGAGAAATAGTACTTCAAGAATTGTCCATGCACTGGCAATTCCTGTATCTCACCATCATAATCCTCAAGAAAGTATGAATCTTTTCCATGAAAGTCCCGAATCACAAAAGGGCCAAGCCATAATGACTCAAACTTCCCATCCTTACCCTTTTCTTCTTTGCTTTCACTCCACTGCAGTACCATATTGTTTACCTAAAACTTTCTCTCAGTTGACCTCTTATCAAATAAGTACTTTAATTTTTGTTGATTTTTCAGGTTTCTCTTGTGTGCTTCATCTCTGATCTCCTCCAATTCTACCAATTGGACCATCCTATCCATCACGGGTTCTTGCACTTCAACTTCTTCTTCTTGTAAAGATTTATACACGTGTAACAAATTGTTAAGAAGCAATCTTGCCTGAGTTCCATAAACCATCTCAAAAGGGGAAACCCCTATTTATCTTTTTACTGTTACCCTTCTTGTAAAGATTTATACACAGGTAACAAATTGTTTAGAGGCAATCTTTCCTGAGTTCCATAAACCATCTCAAAAGGGGAAACCCCTATTTCTCTTTTTACTGTTACCCTATCATCCCAAAGGGCTAACCTCATCTTTGAGTGCCATGATTTCTTATTATTCTCCAAAGTCCTTTTAATGATCTTCATTATGCTCTTGTTACTAGACGCGGCCTGCCTATTTTCTTGAGGATGATAGGGCAAGGAATAAGATACAATAATGCCAAAATCTTCATATAAGTCCTTAAACTCCTCAGATCTAAAACACATGATATTGTCCATAATTAGTCTAGTAGGCACACCAAATTTAGTCAAAATATTATCCATTAAAAAATCCATTACCACTTTGTTGGTTGCCTTCTTGGATGGGATTGCCTCTATCCACTTGGTAAAATAATCTATAGCCACAAGAATCCACCTATGGCCTCCACTAGATTTTTATATAAAGTCACCAATAAAATCAATGCCCCATTGGGCAAAGGGTGCTTCCACTGTCATTGGATTTAACATCAATGCTCCTAAAAATTTCATTTTGGAGGAGAACCTTTGGAAAGGTTCACATATTTGTACAAATTCTTGAGTGTCTTTGAAATGAGAGGGCCAATAAAAAATAGCCCTGATTATTTTCTGAGCTGTGGTCTTGGAAGAGTAATGCCCTCCACAAACACTATTGTGCATTTCACTCAAAACCCTCTTAGACTGTGATTCATCCAAACAAAACAACAAGATTCCATCCCTATTTTTCCAAAACAAATCACCTTGCACTAATACATATCTTTGAGCCTACAGCCTAAGAGTCCTTTTCTAAGTATCTGACATGTGCTTTGGACATTTAGCATTTTTCAGAAAAAAACACAATATCAACATATCACGGTTGCAATTCTATGCTAGTGCGATTCATACTTATTGTTTGTACATTGTTTATCTGGGCCAACTCCATTTTTGTGTCAGTCATAAGTTTAGCCAAACCTAGACCCCTAACCAATTTGGTAACTTGAATTTCCAGGTTGAATTCTTGAATCCTGTTGATCTATCGACACCTTTTTCCAGTGACTTCAGACTGAGATAATATATCTTTCACTATTGCATGTGGTACATAAGAAGTCACTTTTGCACAAACTAAATAAGGTCTGAAAACCTTACCTGCTTTGACCAAAGCATAAGCCTGCTTCTCCATTATCTCAAAGTTAAGTTCTGCTATCTGCAGAGACTTATTGAAAAATGTGATGGGATGTTCAAACCCTTCATTATCCTTTTGCAACAACACTGCAACAATAGTATGAAATGAAGCAAAGGGAAACAAGGAGAAAGGTATCTCATAATTAGGATATTTCAAAACTAGTGCTTGCTGAATTGCCACTTTTATTTCATCAAAAGCCAGCTGGGCCTCTTTATCCCAATCAGATTTAGCATTCTTTTCAACAATTTGACAATGGGTTTCACTATTTCTGCAAATTTGGCAATGAATCTTCTTACAAAGTTCACCTTCCCTAGGAAAGACTGTACACCCTTGATGTTCTTGGGAGGAAAAACTTTGTTAATGGCCTCTACCCTCTCAGGGTCAATTCTGACACCTTCCCTTGATACTATGTGTCCTAATAACTTACCCTTTGTCACAATAAAGTGACATTTCTTCGGGTTTAAATAAATTCCATACTTCAAGGCTTTAGCAAAAATCTTTTCCAAATGTTTACAATGATCCTCAACTTTTTTGGAGTATGTAGTTAGATTATCTTGATATACCACCATAATTATATTTATAAATTCTTTGAAAGCCACATCCACGGCTCTCTGGAAAGTAGCTCCTGCTTTCATCAAGCTGAATGACATCCTCACATAGACATATGTACCCCATGGGGTAGTGAATATTGTTTTAAACTATTCAGATTCCTAAACCAACACCTGGTTATAACCAGAAAAGTCATCCATCATGGATAGAAGTTCACAACTTGTAACCCTTTGTAGCATTTCCTCCATGTTTCACAAAGAATAGTTATCTTTTAAAGAAGCTACGTTCAGGTTTCTAAAATCTACAAACAACTTGATATCACCATTCTTTTTTCTGACTGGCACAAAATTGGACACCCAAGAAGAATGCCTTATTGGTTTTATTATCCCATCGTCTCTGAGTTTTGTCAATTCCTGCTGCATTTTGGGGGCCAACAATGGATTTATTGGCCTCTTCTTTTGCCTAAAAGGCTTGACATCACTTTTTAATGGGAATTCATGCCTGAAGAGATCTTCCCTATAATCCTTAAGGTCTTCATAAGACCAAGAAAAAACATGTTTATATCTTTTCAGCAAGTTAATCAATTTTTTTCTTACATGAGGTGCCAAGTTTTTTCCAATATATACAATCTTAGGAGAAAAATCCGATCCCAGGTTCATCTCCTCAAATTCATTCATTTTGGCTACAGACTTTTGGCACATGTGACTGTCATTTTTAGTGAACATTACCTCCAATTGGGTTAATCCTGTAGGGATTTCATTTGTTTTTAGCTGCACAATTTCATTGTTAAATATAGTCTCTTTTCCATCAACCACATTGACTAAATTATTACAGTCATTATTTTGGCCCTCATAATTGTCTATACATTGAATGAAAGTAAGGATGTCATTATCATTCTCAAAAACCTGCCAGTTATATACATTATCAGGGATGACAGGCCTGGTTTTGGTTTCTACAATAGACACTCTTGCTAATGTCAAGTCATCATTTTTCATAGCCACACTAGCCAAGAAATCTGCCATGATATTTTTAGACCTCTCTATCCATTCAATTGAGAATGCATCAAAAAAGTCAATGCTATCCAAAACAACATGTTTATACTGCTTTAACCTATCATTCTTGGCAGCATACTTTGACCTGATTTGTGATATACTATAACTTAATTCCATGCTTAATTGCAATCTCTAATCCCAATAACAACGCCTCATACTCTGTTGTATTATTTGTACATTGAAAGGCCAACAAAAAGGAATATTTGAAGGTAATACCTGAGGGAGATACAAATAATACACCAGCTCTTGATCCTTCTTTTGAGAAAGCTCCATCAAAGTACATTTGCCACAACCCATGCTATTGCAATTCCAATTCTTCTACTATGGGATTAGTATTTTTTAATTGAGGTTGAATCTCTTGAACTCTGAAATTCTGCATATCCACATCAAAAAAATAATTGAGCATGTTTGGATCAAAATTTTCAACTAAAATTGGAGCTCTAGGCTCCCGAAATAACTTAACCTCATTTCCATTCACATAAATGGTAGTAAAGGACATATCCAATTGTACATGTCCTCCTACCGCTGCAGCCCACTACCTTGATAAAAACATTCCAAAGTAGGGTTGAGTATCTACCACAACAATATCCATTTTGAAAATAACCTCAGGGAATGTAGCAAGTTTGACCTCAATACCTTTCAAAGTTTCAATTAGAGGCACTTCCCTATTATCCATGGTGTAACATCTACCAAAAATACTATCAACTTTCAAACCCAATTCCTTCATCACATTGTAAGGCATCACATTAGTAGCTACTCCAGAATCTATCATACAATTTTTTAACATCATATTATTTACAAGCAATGTTACATGAAATGGATCAATCTGATCAGGCTCTTGAAATACCATATTTCCAACACATGTTGGGGGTTCATCTTTCTATTCTCTTGAATCACAATTCAAATAATTTGTATAAGATATATCAGGTAAAGCTGAAAGCAGTGAGAAAGTATCTTCTCGGTGTTCTTTTATTTTTAACATCTCAACTAAGGGAAGAGACACCTTCATTTGAGATAAAGCTTGTTTCATATCAAAAGTTGGAAGATTCAGGGCAGCTTTAGAAGAACATTTACCTCTATTTTCCTTGGGTTGTCTTATTTTTTGTTCACTTGTAGAGGCAACTTCACCCCCTTTGACAGGAATTTATTTAGATTTTCCTTTATCTATCTTTCCTTCTTTTGTTTTATCTACATCTTGTGCAAACTCTTCATTTGTGACTTCTTTGATAAAAACTAAACTAGGCTGGCCTTCACTTTGATCAACTTGTCTATTTCGAAGGTGATATGAAATTCTTTCCCAAGTCACTACAACAATGGTAAGAGATCTCACATCCTCATCACTAGGCTTCTAAAGTTGAACACGTTCTAGATTAGTGTTTGCACAATTTACTGAGAATTGTACATTTTCTTCTGATTTATTTTTTGATTCACCATTATCCTCTTCAATAGTGAAGCTACACATGTTTACTGAAGGATTTTTATCTCTTTACCCTTCTTGTGTTCCAACATTCTCATGTGATTCTGTCATACCTTGAGCTACTGCACACTGAAAAGGGGAATGAGGCATATTGCAGGCCATACACCATGGAGAGTTCTCTACATTGTGTGTATGATTATTTTTTAATGGATCATGCACATATTTTTTTTAGTATCAGTTGATTCCTCTGGCATAGGATTTGCATCCTTCCAATTGTTTTTGTAAGGAAATTCATGCATCCTATAAGATTTCTCCTGTTGTTGATACTTCCGCCTATTATTTTGGAATCCCTTTTCATTTTTGTCCACCTTAGCAGCAAGGTTTTTCACCACATTCACTAATGCATCTATTTTATCTTCCTCTTTGGGATTCTTGGTGGACTGTGGTTTTGACTCTTTCCAAAGTCTATTGTCATCCCTCTTTCCAAGCTTGCCAGAAGCTCTTCTATTACTTTCTATATTTATGGCCAATTTATATGCATCCCTCATGGTATGAGGATCTTTATCCCTTAACAAATAAGTTGTCTTCCCATCCAAAGCATTGGAATATGTGGTGAGGAAGACATTCTCATTCAATCTTAATACTTGAAACGGTTTATACATAGCGTTATGAAATATTATGTTGAACTAACCTATGCTGTCATTTGGAAATTTCTTCATATTGTTGAATTCATTAAACATGAAGCTAGAATTTATCTTATCACCATACTACTCTTTGAAACATCTAAAAAACTCATCCCATGAATAGATCCTATTATCAAGCAATCCCCGACACCAATCTCTTGCATCCTCAATCAATGATTGCACAAATAACTTCATCACAACACCCTCATCTTCAACTTCATAATCATTCATTGTATCAGCGAATACTTTCATATGCTCTTCACATGTTATAGCATTATTTCCGTTGAATTTGGGGATCTTGTCTCTAACTTCATTAGGAATAGAATTTGGTTGACCAGGGATTCCATCAAAAAATAATTGCCTATATCTTTCCAAATGAATAGGCCTTCTCTGAAAAGTTGTGCCAAGGTTATGACCACCACTACTAGTGCCTGCATTTTGATGACCAATAGTGCTACGCAGTCCACTTCCTCCTGACTGTGATGCAATTCCTTGAGTTGCACCCAATATCTGGGCGTTTGCATTAGCACTATTATTTTGAATCCTGGAATTAGATACAGGCATGGTTTGTGTAACTGAAGTAGTATTACTTGTCACATTAGTGTGAGTAGAGGAATTTAAGAAAGCAATTTTTCTTCTCATTTCTGCAAAAGCAGCTTCTAATTCTGCCTTCTCCAATTGTTTAGCAATATCTTCTTTGGCCTCTCTAGCCCTCTCTAATTCCATATCAAGTGAGAAAAGATTCTGAGACATTCCTTCTTCAATTTTAGGTTCAGAAAATTGCACACTAGCAACCTTTTGTTTTCCTCTATTAGAGGTTGTTTGTCTAGCGTTGGTTGCTAATGTATCTTATGAAGAGGTTTGACCCTTAATATTTTTCTGAGTTTCATAAGTGAGAACCTGCCTCAATACAGGTTCCTTACTTTCAGAATCACTTTTCTTCAACAAGCATTCTTTCTCTTGGCACTCTTTTCTTAGGTTATCTACATCACCAAAAAGTTCTTTATTCAAACCATGAAATCCCTCTTTTGCACCCTAATTTGCCAATTTTAATTGGGGAACCCACTTCTTCAAATTTTCTCTCTCAGTAATAGCATTTACAATTTGCTCTTCTCTAGCCTTATCATTTCTCTGCTTGATAAGCATTAGTTCTTTTAATTCCCTTTTCAAAAGGTCATTGTCCCTAAGAACTTCTTCTATGTCAAAACTTGAAGAATCATATATATTCATCATATTATCCTCCCCTTGATTTTCCACTTGTTCATAAGGGATATCTGATGAATTTGGAGAGAAATTCCCCATGTATTGGTCTGATGTTCCCCCCTTTTGTTGTAATACACTTTTTGGTGTAGGGGTATCAAACAAATCATCATTATAACCCATGGTCTCAAACTCAGGATTTAAAGGTACACTAATGTCTTTCTCAGTAATAGTACCTAAAGGCTGACTTGAACCTACAGACCTAGGCTTCCAAGAGGTGTTATTATGAGAATCTCCCTTCCTAGAATAATTTCTTCTAGGATTTTTAAGAACATCACTCTCTAATACAACTTGAGGGTGGTCCTTTGTGTATGCCTTTGTATTCCTCATCCCATCTAAAATGAAATTCCACAATACTTGATCTGTAAATGTTTCCCTTAGAAACACTATAACCAAGTACTCAGAGTCGCCACCCAAATTTTTTTGGGAATAAAAATAATGAAATTTCACTTTGAGAATGATATTACAAGATATGATATTTAAGGTACAATATACAATTTGTGATTTCAAAACTAGATTTCAAGGCTTTAACATATATGAAACAAGAGTTTCAACTAACCTTTACACACATTCCTTGAAATTGCCCAGTAGAGTCACCATTTTCTGTTAGTTCCTTTTCTTACCAACACATGAAATACTTGTAGTAATCTTGCTCTATTGTCCCATACACCGATCAAGAAAGAAATTGAAGAACAAAAACAAGGTTCTTACACCCTCTTCACTTTGAGTTCCACAAACTCAGGTGGGTCTACCCTTTTTACTTGGAATAATCAAATCACAATACTATTCCAGCAAATGAACAGTAAAATTACAGATCCAAAACTCTGTAATATTTATCTAACAGACTAGAATAGAATGATAAAGATCAATTTTGTAGTGATAGTCACCCACTCCAAATGAATAATAGACCATTGTTTTATCTTAGGGCATTGGAGTCACTCTGAATATTCATAACCATTTTCCATAAACATAAACTTAAAAATAACTATAGATCTGAATAGAAAGAAGATATACCTTGTATATCAACCCTCACACATATGCTAAGATAATCATCAGATTCATTATACACCCCAAGTTTCATCAAACTAACCCTAAGACAATTTAATCTTTCCTTGAAAGAACCCCTAAGATAATTTCACAATCTGCCTGATAGATATATAAATTGAAAAATCCTTAATTACTCAATTTAAACAAAACTCATAACACAATAATGAAGACAAATATTCATCATAAGTTTAGAAACTGTTGATGGATTTTCATTTGTATTCATATAAAAAAGAGTTATTACATTCAACCGTAAAATTTCAAAACCCTTATCAAATAATTGGTCTCAAACCAAAGTTTATACAATACAATTGTATTTCAAATGAAAAATTACTATCCCTCTCCCAGTAGTCTTGGAAATCTTCTATAACTAAGGATGCAACAATCTTCAGACTACACAGGAAGAGTACAAAAATCTTGCAACAACTTTAAAATTAACAATAATAACAACTTGGAAACAAAACACGGGTGGTAGAAGATCTGCAAAGTTGAATAGAAGTTTTTGCTCCTTTGAAAATATCTCTTTATCCTTTCAGCTTTGCTTCCCACCTGTTCACTTCCTTGGCAGTGGGCGAACCAAAATTTTTCTCCTGCTCCAGCTTGGCAAAGGCTTCCATCCTCCTGGCATCTATAATTGTCTTCACCTCAACAATGAATTTTTTCATATCCACCTCAACTTTGAACAAGTTATCGATCATCTCATTGCAGTAACTTGCATTTGAATCCTTTTCTAAATTGTGTTTTACATTCTCATCCTTCCATATTTCATCAAATTCCTTCTCCCATTCTGGTTGTGGCTTCATAACATCAAAATCATCATAAATCTTGGGAATAAGTGCAGTGCACTAATCATAAAACAACTGCAACTTATTATTTATCAATTCACCTTTACCATTAAAGAAGACATAAGTAGTATTCAGATCATTTACCATCTCAATGGTCTCTATGACTTTTTCAGGGAAATCATCACTATGTAGCATTGTTGTCTTTAATTTTCCATCAACTTGTTTCTTCCTCACCAGGTCTTGAAAGTAGGTTCAAGAAATGTCATGGCCTCTGCAAATGTCTTGGAAGCTTCCTGTAATGAGCCATACAATGTGTGCACTATTTTAGTCTTCTATTTTAAAACACCATCCCGGTGTTGTAATATAGAAAAGGATAATAGACACAACACTATCTCTTTTATCCTTTGATGGCTCCTTTGTCTGGCCTTCTTCTGGTACTAAATCACCCTTTGTCTCTGTTGCAACATATATTTTATCTTTTACAGTCACCTGAGGAACTTCATCTGTCTTTTTTTCCTCCAATTCTTTCTTTAACTGCTCTATTTGTTCCTCTAAGGCATTGTTATGAACCATAACCTCTTCATGCTTCTTTGCCAATGTCATCATCTGAATGAAAGTCTGTTCATACCTTTTGGATAAATCCTCTATCTTTTCCAAGTTCATAAATGAAACTTGGGTCATTAGATGGGCAATCTCTGTAACACTGGTATTCTGCAGATTCCATATTATTCTATCTGTCTTCATTTCTTCTCTTATACTCAAGACTAGGGGCTTATGTGTAGCAGGGGCAAGAGACAAAATGGCCAAAGTTTTAGACTTGGGATCAAAACCTGATCCTCTCAATACCTCATCTATTTCAAACTCTGTTTTAAACATAGGATTCTCTTGCCTTCTAATCTGATCAATGAAGGAAATGGATTGTAAATCCCAATCAGGCATTAGTAGAACTCTACTGTTTTGCACCAAGAGTCTAGCCTCCTTCGTAGTTATTAGCTCACTCTCAGGGTCATACTCCTGAAGTGTCCTTACAATTTATTCATTCTTTTTATCTTGGTCTTCCCCTGTTATTAAGTTCTGCCTTGAGTCCTTTTGCTTCATTTTGATCAAGAAACTCTTGAATTCTTCAGATTTGATAAATTCATCATCCTTCATGAATTCATTAGCCATCATTACCCTTTCATCCATTTCTATATTTAGGATCATCTCATTTTCTCCCTGATCTTCATCCTATGGCACCTTTTGTAGTTGTTTTCTGATTTTCCTGAAATACCTTCCATGTTCTGTCACTACTGCTTTGGCCATAATTTTTCTAGCATATACCATCTTATCCTCTATTTTTCTTTTCTTTCTAGGTGGTTCCCTAATAGAAGTGGCTTCTTCACCAGCCTCTTCTTCTTCCTCTTCTCGATGATGTTATACATGTTCTTTATCATGCAAAGCCACTATGTGTGGAGACCCCTGAGACTGTACATCCTCAATACTAAATTTTGGCACTTGTGCCATCAGGTTTTCATATGATTCCAACATTTTCTCAATCCTCTACAAGTATGGGGTATCAGGAAAAAACCCAAAAAATGTGGCATATGATTCCTTCCACTCAGCTTCTATTCTCATGAGGTCTTTCCATTTTCTTCTTCTCTCTTGGACCTTAATTCTTTCCATCTTGTTTCTAACAACATCTTCCTCATCTAAGGGTTCATGATCTCTCACAGTCTGCCAAGGGGTCATAGTTTGTAAGGCTATTTTTACAAATTATTCTAGGTCACAGAACCTAGAAACTATGGTTGACATTCTATATTGCTTCAAGAAGCCATTAATCAACTCAAAAACCTTTTTCCCAATAGAAAAATCAAACCCCACCCATAACCTAGGGACAAAGGTACCATTCTTATGCCCTTCTAAAAACTCTTTGTCCATCTAAGTAATTTTCCATATAAATTCTAAGAAACTAATTCTGAGTGGGACAAATTTAGGGAGGACATGAGGTGGTTGTGAGCAACCATATACCCTAATGACAGTAAACTGATCAAAGAAAAAGAAATCACCCCAATTATGGTTAATTTTTCAACCTTGAATGAAATGCCATGGTCTTAACAACCTCTTAATATCAATTGACAACTTATCCCTTCTCACTCCCAACAAATCTAGAATTGGATCAACAATCCAATTATGAAAGCAAACAAAAGAAGAATTTACAGAAGCACTATCCCATACCTGTGTCCACCTTTGAATCGACATCTCAACACCATATTCTGAATCAAACAACTCCAATTCCTTGTCCACGGAAGCCTTGTTGTAGTAGAGAATCAAAAACATCAAGTGTGAATAATGTTTGAAAGTAGGCACAGGGGCGTCTGATTGTATTTCCACTAATGCATTATGTATAGCCTCAACTATATACCCCACGTAGTCATAATCAGAATTAACTTCTGGATGTTGGATATCCATGGCCCTCATTAGTAGGTCAAAAACAACACTATAATCTCTATCAAAACCTTACACCCTACTCAGACCATACACGTGCACTTGATATAATTGTGGAATAGAGATAAGTCAAAAGGCGGCTTTACATTATCCAAAATCACCACCAGATGTCTATCTACCCTAGGCATAAATCTGGGCATCTCATGTTTCTTTATGAGCGTCTCTCGTTTCTCATAATCAACTTGTATCTTATCCAGATCAATTTCAGTACACAGTGCCGAAGACCTCTGCTAGTGATCTTCTGTTTATAGCCACTAGGGCTTCTTTATTCTTCTTTCTAATCACCCTAGCCACTAGATAGTAGCTCTTATATATCTCTTTGATTAGTTCCACATCAGTGTAGACATCAGGAACAACTAATTTTTCCATGTTCATATTCCAGCGATTGGAGATAGGGACTGAACCCTATTGTTCCAAAAGTAATGAAATAAAGTATTACCCGAGTGATTGAGAGTAACATGGTTTCTGCATTGGCATCGCTTGTCCTTCCACTCTATAATATGGGCACTGTTTGCACTAGAAGTTCCAGGCAAGAGATTTGCAAACTCCTCTGTGTACTTCTTCATTGTAGCTGCTTTCTTTCCCAACCCCTTTGAAGCTACGCTTGTAGTAGCTTGACTCATCTTTCCTGCTCAAATTTGACCTTAGAAAAAACTCTCTACAATTCGCTCAAAAAATCACAAAAGAAGAAAATGAGAATTATACAGAATGAATGCACAATCAGTTATACTTATAGCCCATCACATCCACATCTTGTCTTCTTTACTGCAGCTTCTCACACTTGCAAAATCATGTCGTTGGCTTCTATACAACTAGTGCTACCATTAATTCACACTTGCGTGTCCTCATTGGAACAGACTGTGTATTTATTTCCTTTTGGCATTTAAAACCTAGAACAGGACAAATGGCATGTTGTCGCACACTCGCTGTACAAATCAAACATTCAAAACTTTCTATGTGAGTGAGCGATAAAGCTCTTTATTTTATTCCACCATGCACTCGCAGTATCCTTATTCATAATCAAGATCAATCGGCGAGTGAGAGAGAGCCGTTGATTTAATTTAGTCCTTCAATCGTGCACTCGCATCACCTTAACTCATCATGTTTGAAACTGCGCGAGTGAGCAATGACTAAACCACTGCCTGAAAGTTCACCTTGTTGCATACTCACAACACCTTTTTGACTCAATCATTTGCCTTCGCTAGTGAGCGATGAACCCTTTTTAAAACATATCATTAACCGCATCACTCACTCGCAGTCCAAAATGTGTCAATCGCTAAGCCTTAGCGAGTGAGCGATGACATAAAAATCCTCTTTGGTCGCACACTCGCTGATCATAAATATCAAGTGAATCATCCACTGCAAGTGAGAGATGACTTATTCTTTCCTCTTGGTTGCTCAGTCACACGCCAAAAATATTTAAGTGGTGGCCATTGGCGAGTGAGTGATGAGTCAAAACATCTCTGGTTGCACACTCGCACATTAAAATCTTAAGTGAACAAACCATCCGCAAGTGAGCGATTATATACAACTTATTCATTGAATTTCCCTTAGTCGTGCACTCGCTATGAAAATCTGACTTGACCTTTTATACTTGTGAGTGATCGAAAACTTGAGCACTTCCTTTATCGCTCACCCACAGTCCCAAACGCTTTGAGTGATTCTTCAATGCTACTAAGGGATAACAACATATAAGTACTCATATAGAACATGTCACCTGCTCACACAATAAAATACGTTAGATAAAAACCTCAGAGAGTGAGCGACAACTTATTAACAAAAATTGACTCGCACAACAAAAGACATTGAATGAAAAAATTCATCGAGTGAGAGATTAACCCAAAAATTTCCTCTAATGGAATGCTCGCACATTAAAAACTTTAAGTCAAGATATCTCAGCGAGTAAGTGACAACACAACTTTTCAACTCACTCGCATACTCATGGACTGAAAAATTAAAAATGAAAACACATTGCAAGTATGCGACAAAGAATTTCAAAATGCTCTAACAACCACATCACTCACTCATGGGGTAAAAATAACAACTTACAAGACTTCCGCGACTGAAGGATGACCAACTAACTCGCTCACTCGCACACCAAAATGACTAATGAGCCAAGACAATGTGACTATGCGACCAAGCGTGAAAGATAACCGTTTGAATATTTAATCATTTATAAGACCTTTTTTACATGAAAAAGGGCACAATTAAGGACAAATGATGCAGGAAAAGATCACTGTTTGAAATATGAATTTTTTTGTAATATACTGCTAATAGTTCCAACAGATATGATTATCATGTTACACACACGAAGCTGGGAATGAAAAATACAAAGGATACACATCCAAATAGGATCGATCCAATCAACCATATGTTGCATCTAATGAATAACCCTCACCAAAACCTATCGGTGACAACCAAAACATACAGACTATCGGTGCACATAAACTGATAAGCCAAACCAATTGGTTACATAGAAACCAATACATCAAGAGGCTGGAATAAGGATATGTTGAAATCAATGACAAAATTAATGGAAACATCATAGATCACATCAACCTCACATTCTAGCATATGTATGTTGCATTATTGGGTCTACAAGTTGTGCAATTGTATAGGTAGTCTATACTTAGAAGTTGCATATATATCTTGGATATGGGTTGTCTATGCCCATAAACCTTTCATTGTTTATGCATATTCAGATTGGTGGCATGGTTTTTTTATATGGTTTTATAAAAAAAATTCATGTAAAGGAGGAAGAGATGTTGTTATCAGGTATATTCATGGTGGAGGACCTATGTGGTTGACTATGTTATGATAACAGGTTGGACGCATTGAGATTTGGATGCTTGTTTTCTGGATGTGATCATATGGTCTCATGGATGTTTCCCATGTTTAGGGAGTTTGGCATGGCATGGTTGGATTTGCATGTGCTTTGATTGGTGATCACTTGATTTGATTCCTGATTTGGTTATTTTAACATATCTTCTTGTTTGAGGATCATGGTTACTTTGGTTTGTTTTGGGGAGCTCATGATTGTGCGCTTTGAGTTATTTGATGGTGTGAGGCCTTGGTTGATTCTCATGTTAGAGGATGTATTATCATGATTTCATGATATCTTGGTTATTTACTGATTACACATTCAGTGGGAGCTTTTGACAGTGATGATGTGGTGGTGTACGTTTGGTTCTTGATTGTTTGTTGGAGGTTTTGTATCTTCTTAGATTAGAGATCTTATTTTTTACTTGATGTTACTGACATATCATTTGCGTGTTTGTATAATTGGAGGATATCCATGTAGGAGATGTTTATAATGATGCCATGTGTGACTTGGTACCATATTTTATTAAGAGATGTTGGAAATGATGTATACTTAATGTTTGTAGATGTTAGACGATGTCTTAGATCATGTTGCTGCAGAAGGGTCTTTCAGAGTTGCTGGTACACTTTTAGGTGGTGGTTATCTTCATGGTGATTGGAGATGTTGACATCTTGAGGACTCAAGGGTTTCTTGATAGAGGTGTTATTTATGCTTTTATTTGACATGTTATCCTTTTTGATAGGATAGTTTCATTATTATGTCATGATGCACTCTTGATTCTATATTTGAGTTTTGGTATGATATGGTTATTTTATATGTTCATATGGAACATGTTATCTCTTTGGATGAGATGGTTTAGATCATGGTTGTCATGTTTATATTCCTGATTTTGCGGTTGGAGCTTTGACATTGACCTTGGATTAGTTTCTTGGTATTGAGTACATTGATCATTTTCTTGATACTTCATGATAGTATTGTGTTGCATTTGAATTTTGGCTAGGATTGATTAGTTACAAGTACTCATGGATATTGGGATACGTAGGTGATGCTGAATTTTCTCTTGTGATTAGAGGTGTGTTTGTTGGGATGGTTTATGGTTTTAGCAGGAAGACCGAGGATCATTGTCCTGGTATGAACTTGAGAGGAGAGTGTTCTTGGATTAGTCTTGTAGACTTGGATATCTTGATGAGGATTCTCATTCCCCACTCTTGGTCTACTTGGTGGTTTACTACTTGAGATTTATTGCCCATTGTTCCTTTTAGGTGCATTATGTTTATGCTTATCTTTCATGAATATGGATCTTGAGCTATGGTATGAGGTAGTTCTGGAGGGCTCATTTGGGAGAAGGTTTTGCATTGGTTATCTCGTTGTGCATATGTTGTTATTATTATATCCTTATGATTGAGTTTCGGAGATGGTTGATTGGGCATATTCCTTGGATTAGGAATGGTATTAGTTTGATCTTATTGTAAAAGGCTTACATCCATAATTGATTATATGGTATATTTTTATTTGGCCTAAAGAGGCTGAATGTGGTTTGGGTTTTGTTATGGATTCTTGTTTGGGGTCCTATGGAGGAGATCATACTTGACACAATTGGCATTTAGAGGTGTGTGTAGAAGGACTTGATTTGCTGTGTTTCTCTCTTTGGTCTTGATTATCTTACTGGATGTTCAGTTTGAATTACATTGGATTTGGGATTGGCTGGAGCTTTGTGATCACTTGTTTCTGTTCATTTGTGTCATGTGGGAGATGACATGGTGGTTACTTTTAAATATTTTCTTTTTTGGTTGTGGAGAACATGGGAGAATGTTGGATACTTGTTGTTAGAGTTGTGTTTGCAGGCTGTTGGTTCCCAATTTTTCTCTTTTTATTTTATGGTTTCTTCCATTAATTTTATGTTCATATGATTTGGGATTATGGTGTCATATTGTGGAAGAGTGTGCAACTATTTTGATTGCATATGTGGATCACTGTGATGTTATTGATACTACATGGTTACACTTTTATGTGATGTTGCTAGTGGATTCATTTCAAATTTGGCATTACCTATGCAGTGGGAGCTTCTTTGTGTGTATATGGTAGGTATTACAGTTGAGGCTTGTGGTTGTAGTTGCAGGTTGTATATGTTGATGATTTGGGACTAACTTGTTATACCTTAGAGGTATGGATAGTTGATGTGTTATCACTTATTGTGGGTGTTATTTTAGCTATGGGTTTGATAGCTAGTGATACATGTTGATTACCTTTGGCTCGAGTGTTTGTGTTTTTGGATATCAATTGGTACAGGTTTTATGATTTGTATGTGACAAGTTGTATGACTTTATCTTTGGATAGCTTCTATGTATGTCCATTGGTAGTGGAATGATAGGAGGTGGTACCATTCATGTATGAGATGGTGATCACTTTGATTTTGTTCCAGGAATCCTGATGGAGCATGTGGAGCACTTTGATTCATGATGGTATATGTGTTAGGAGGGATTGTTCCCTTGCTCATTTATGTGACTACTTGACCCTTATGCAATGTATACAACAAGTGAGATAATGTTGGGAAAATGGTGTATTGTACACCTTACATAATAATGTTTATTATTGTAATATTCTATTTTATTATGTAAATTTTGCACGTAGGAGAACCTAGATGGATGTGTAACATGTAGATATTCCCATGGAATATTCTTGGGACCACTTGATGAGTTGTATTGTAACATTGTAATATTATTTGATGCAATTATTTAATATTGGGAAAATAACTAAATAAAGTACTCAATATTGAATGTGGGTCAATGGAGTTAGGTAGTACATGATTTGGCACATGGTCTATGTAATACCACTTGGTGGTTTTATGGGAGCTTGTTTCTATAAAAGAAACCAAAAGGATAGTTGTTGAGGCTAGCTAGGTTAGCATTTGTGGAGGTTGGAAGCATGGCATGGGATGTGTGGATTCATTCTTGTTCACATGGAATGCTTGTTTATGGTTGGGTCTTCAAAGGCTTTCATGGCGTATTGTAATGGATGCATTTTTTAATAATACATGGATGATGGATGGTTTTGGACATTGGGTTTTTCCCTCATGAGGGTTTTCCCAGGATATATCTCGTGTCACATTTTTTGTAGGTATTTTGTCTATTCTCTTGCATGTGGATTTTGAGTACTTATTTATTTATTTTGCATTATAGGTTATGTGTAAATTGTCATAAAGTTGGCTGTAAGTTTTATTACAAGAAAAGCTCTAGAAAATGACACTAAAGAATAAGGGGATGAAGAGAAAGAACATGAACAAACTCCAAGGACACCTACCAAATATGTTCAAAGAGATCATTAAGGGGAATTTATCATTGGAGAAAATGATAAATGTGTTCAAACAAGGATAAGACTTTCTAGGCCAGGTGAGATAATCAAATTGTTGTATTATTTCTACAATAGAACCAAAGAATTATGTAGAAGAAAGTAAAGATGAAGGTTGGATAAAATCCATGGAAGAAGAACTGAATCAAATACAAAATAATTAAACATGGGAGCTAGTACTTTACTTACAACAACTAGATGGTTTCAAACTATCATAAGATATAGATATAGTATGTAGACTCAAGATGGTGTTGTATGGACTTAAGAAATCCCCTAGGGCTTGGTATGCCAAACTAGACAAATATTAGATACAACAAAAGTTCAACAAAGGTATAATAGATATTAATCTTTAATTTAAAATTTAAGATAATAATTTGCTAGTAGTAATAGTATATGTTGATGATATCATATTAGGAGGTGATGACAATGCTTGAAAAAAGTTTTTAGAAGAGCTGCAAAAAGAATTTGAAATGTCTATGATTGGTGAAATGTCTTTTTTTCTTTGTCTTCAATTTATGCAGAAGGAAGATAGTATTTTTATTTATCAAACCAAATACATCATATAAATGCTAAAAAAGTTCAAAATAAAGATTTCTAAACCAATGGAGACTCATACATGACTATTGGTTGTCAGTTAATAAAGGATGATGAGTCTCTAGAGGTTGATAAGAAGTTGTACATATCTATGATTGTGGACTACTACACTTAACAACTTTAGAACCAAATATTATACATACAATATACTTATCTTCTAGATATCAAGCCAATCTAAGATAATCTCATGAAATGATAGTGAAAAGGATATTCATATACCTAAAAGGTAATCTGAACTTTGTCCTACAATAAGGAAGAGATGGTGATTTCTCACTAAAATCTTTTACTAATGCTAATTGGTCAAGATGTGAAAATGATAGAAGAAGTACTAGTGGTGGCACATTCTTTAGGAGAAAAATTGGTCTCTTGGACTAGAAAGAAACAAGACTTGACTTTATTATCCATTGTAGAGGAATAATGCATTGTAGCACCAACTTGTTGCACTTAGATAATTTGGATGAACCAAACACTTAAGGATATAAAGATAGTTTTTGATGAAATAATTTTGATAATTTGTGATAACACAAGTGTCATTAATATTTTAAAGAATCTGGTGATGAATTCAAAGATAAAACACATCTATATCTAGTATCACCTATTGAGGAAGAAAATTACCGAGAAGGAAGTTAAATTGGAGTATGTACCTACCAAGGAAAAAAATGTAGATATTTTCACTAAATATTTGGCAAGGATACTTTTAACTATTTTAGATAAAGGTTGGGGGTTTTTAACCCTCATTTTTCAAATTAGATGAACTAGAGAAGTGCATATTTCCAAGGGGAGAACAATTTCCTATCCTTTGTCTCTTAGATTGATGATGTTACTACTCTCTAGGGGAGTAGTATAGGTAGAAGGTTGTATAAAGGTTTTCAGAGAGTTGGTTTCCCTGACAAGGGAAGTTTCAGAATAAATTGGGGTTGTTACTTTCAGATGCAAAGGGGGATAAATATTTGTGCCCTTTTTCCTTGATGTCAAAGGGGAAGAAAGAAGTTCATAAAGGTTTTTTAGTCTTGGTTGTCATTTATGTTTCCATCAATGATAAATGGGGAGATTATTAGGATTATGATCTGTGTTTTCACTTATGTCAACGTATGGTGTGAGATTTATGTTAGCTTGCTAAGGATGGAAATCAGATGAGGGCGTGACATTAATTGATGAATAATATTTGGAATACTAGCTATTGAGGATGTGACATTGATTGATGAAGAAGATTTGAAAGATTATTGACTTTTGAATGATTGATGAAAAATAATTTAAATATCATTGAATTCTAAATGATTTATGAAGAAGATTTGAATTTTGATTATTGACATTGAATGTTTAGAGGTTATGATGATCATACTGAGATAGTTTGAGGTATATATGGAAGATAGAAGTATGACTAGAAGAAGTTTACAAAAAGAGTAATTGAAGACCTTATGAGAGAGTGCTCCACATTTCTTTTCCTAATATGACGGTGTCTTGTATTTTGGGTTTCAATGATTGAGTTCTATGAATATTGTACTATCATGTTTTTAGGTGACCAACTGATCATTTGATAGAAATACAATGCGATGTTTGGCCGATAGTAAGGTTGGCTATTAGGAAGGATTGGACAGGCTTACAGAATTCCTTGCATTGCTAAATTTCTCCACTATTGGATTTCATAGTATCCAATTTGGTGGACATGGTTAGATGGTTCGTGTAGTTTTTCAACTCTGATATTTTTTGATGGTTTTCTCTGCGGGTGAAGATTTGTTCTCAAAAGTGCTACATTGTTGTTTGTATTGGCTCATGGTCGACTCAACTATTTGTGATGACTATATTTGAATATTATTGGTCTGAATATAGGTTAAATAAATATTTTATATGGTTATAATGATTTTACCATGACATGACATGCTTTAAATGATGCTATATGTTTTAGAGAGTGTTTTTGGGCTGACTAGTAACCTATTTTTAATGCTTTTCTATAGGTTACCTTTGGGACCGACTTTGGAGAATGTTTTGATGTGTGTAAATGAATTATATTATTGAAGGAATATATTTTATGATGGATTTGGTTCCCCTTTATCTCATGGGGTGGATTGCATTAGGTATTTGTGCTCAAGGTGACCGACTTTGTTTTATTAATGCTTATATTTTTATGGTCGACCTTGTTGATCTTTTTGATGGGCAAATATCCATACATATGAGAAGAAAATGATGAATTAAGTAAGAGTGTGTGTGGGGTGATTACAAATATTGAGTGGATCAAGTATAAGGAAAAGTTGTGTGAATAAGGTAGAAAATAGGTATGAATTACTAAATATAGAAAAGAGTAGGAGATACTATTTCCATTCTTTCATTGTGTCTAGTGGAAAGCAGTGTGTTATTTTGATAGATTTGTTGATATCTATTTTTTTTTCATATTTATGATTAGAGAGATCCTTGGTAGTGTGCCTTAAACAATAGGGACAATAAATTCCTTGGATTCTAGACTAAAACTTTTTAATAAGGTATTGACATATAGTGAGTGTATTTCTCATTGTGGTTTTTTTCATTTTGGGGTTTCAACTTAAATCTAGTGTCATGTGTATGTGTTATAGCTTATATATATATATATATATATATATATATATATATATATATATATGTTNTATATATATATATATATATATATATATATATATATATATATATATGGTTAGTTGGATTGATAAACAATTACTGATAATCATGGCATAATTATTAAGTTTTTATTAGAGCTTATTCACCCCCCTCAACATCATGTGGTGTTCAACAAATTGTACCTCATCTTTAATTTTTACCCACTAAGTCCTAGCCATTGAATTCATTTACATGGACCACCATCTAAAATTTCCATCATGTGACAAGTTTCCACATAATTCTCATCCTCACACATGCGTGAGCATGCAAATGTCACATCATAGTCACCTTATCTATTACAAATGTCATAATGTTATCACCCTATGTTCTTACTTGTCTCTTTAACAATCTTTCTTTTTGGATCTCAAAACTATTTAAGCACACCTAGATCTTAGACCTTCATTCCCCTTTTGGCACTTGTAACAAGGATAAGCCCTCAATCCATGCAATCTCTCTCAATTAATCCTAGCCATCCATTTATCATCAAATTTAGGCCACTGATTTTCCTCGTGAAAAATCTATAAATTGAGGGCCTTTTCTCTCATTTTGATAATACATTGTGTAGACCCTATAATCGACTGCTATAATTTATTAACTTAGGCTCACATTATTCTTCTAGACCTTATAATTAATTAATCATATTTAATTAATTATTGTTCCCCTTTTCTAATTAATTATTATTTTAAGTATTCTTCAAAAGTTTAATTTAATTTAATTAATAAAACCCTACCATAGTCATAATTCCCAATTTCCTCTGATCCTAATTAGTTAATCAATTCCTTAATTAATTACTTAATCCTTGAATTCATAACTTCATTAATATTTCTTCTAATTTTAAATTTACCTCCAATAACCAAACTTACAAATATGTGACATGTGATATGCATGTGTTACTTTTCACGTACAAATCAGCATGTGACTAAATATTTTATTTGGTGCTCACATGTGTGAGAAAAATCTTCCCTATCTAGTCACCCTCATCTACCTTGCACTTTCCTCTTTTATTCATTTATCACATTTCCACTCCTACACCTCTTTTTTCCACTTTTGTTTACACTTGTTATCTCCTTGTTCTTCCCAAGATGTGCCCACACCTATGTGAGTACACCTTTCTCTCTTCCCCATGAAAAGTGTTCTTCCCAAATCCCCCGCCTTGTGGTACTTGTCACAATTCTAAGCCTTCAATCCAACTCATTTCCTCTCCTTCAATGTTAGTTGTTGATGCCATTTTGAATCCAGACCCTCCATTTCTCCACTTCAAACTCTACAAATTGGAGGTTTCTCCCTTCATTTAATCATCACTTGCAAGCATACTATCATTATGCTAAAATTACATCCTAAGATACAATAATGTTATATTGCTTGAAGAGAAATCCACATATCCACAATCATAAGAGAAAATCATGTAAGTTTTGTTCCTCCATTTGGATCAATCAAGGAGGAGTTTTTTGGTTACCAAATTGATAGATTATTGAATCCTAAAGGCATGCCAATTATTATGCTCAGACTCAATAAGTGATTTGGCCAACGATCAAGAATTAACCAAGAAGGTTTACATATTCTGATATTTAGGCTCTTTTATGCCTTGGTGGGTGTACCACTATCACCCTTTATTATTCACTATCTAGGATTAACTAATGATAATTAAGAAGATGAAAACCTCATATAGATTAATAGGGTTTGTGTAATTGCAATTTTTTAATTAAATCACCCTATTTCAATATATTTCACACTAGCATGAGGGTTTGAAATAGATAATTCAAATGTAAAACTAACTCCTACTCCTAATTATACTTCTACAACTTGAAACTAATATATATGAATGGAATTTTACAAGAAATTGTTTTGGAAATAAAATGCTCGGTTCCTTTCTTCCACCGGGTAATAGAGTCAAAATAAAAATTGATATGTATCATCTTACTAGCTATAATTTAAATTCTTTGGCACTCCTATGTTTATGACTTGCATAAATGTGCTACCAACCCAGTTACCAGGAATTATTTTTAATCCAATTGAATCTTCCAAATTATTGTGACTTATTCAAATGAATTTAATTCCTACTTGAGGAAACCAATCAAATAAACCACACAAAACATAAATTTTCCTTGAAAAACTAGAGATATACTTAATATATTGATTCATATAATAGGAAAGACATAAAATTGGAGACAACCAGATAATATTATCCATTAAGCACAACAAAATAATCAAAACTAGAATCCAGGAACCAATTCACTGCATCATTTCCATTACTTTTTTTAAAAAGTTCTTACAACTTGTACCTTCATCCCCAAAATAAAATCCTAATTTTGAAACCCTGCAATGGTCTCGGTTCCCTTGTTATAGAAAATGAAGGGAGCAACAAGCTTCAAACCATTTCCATTCAAAACTGTTTGGATTACCCCTTCACCCAAGATATGAAGAGACACAACTTTTTTGTCCATATTCATTACAACTTATATAATTACATAAAATGTCTCGATTACAAAAGTTTACATATTTAATCAAAGCAACAAAGATTACACATAACATCATAAAATATTTTGAAACTTTAAAAATGCAATCAAATATGCTTGATATCTTTGAAACTCATATAAACCCATGACCAAGGTGTTTTCTAGCAAGGTTTTATTTCATTATGAGTGATATTTGTATTTTATTCCTCATCTCTATTCCCTAAAACTTGGACAAATTCTGGAAGTGGGATGGCAAATCAATCTTTTGAAGGTAACTAATTTTTCTCCCATTAATTGATCACATAATCCTCTATCCATGTATGCTACTAGAACTCTTCCATATGACTGATGTATTCTTTCCACCTGGCATCAAGGATTTCTCTTATTTCCACCATAAATATGTTGTATCCCACATCTAAGGAAATCATCCTATCCAAGAGAGTTGAAATTATACGCGTCCATTTTTTTCTGTACCAATCAAAGGATCTCGAGCACTATCTTGTCAAACTCTTTAGATCATTCCTAGAAATATTTCATTTTATTTTCTACATTCAATATCTCTAAAATTTTCCAATGTTTAAAGGTGTGAAAGAGCTCAACCTTTTGTTGTAGCTTTTGTTCATGTGCAGTAATGTACTAAAACTCATCAATTATGATGTTGGTCATTATCTTTGTGGGAAATAGTGTTAATCGAGCACTTGAAGAGTTTCTAAGGATTTTGCACAACTTCACCAATGTATGATGTGTAGGTTTCCATTTCTCATCGAAGGTCTTTAGAATTGGAAACCAAACTTTCACCTGATCATCAACCTTCATTAATTATCCATAAAATTTATATACATCATTGATTTTATCAACTACACATTTCACTTGATGAAAAATTATCTCTTACAATACTAAAACAATTTTCTTCCTTGCCTTATCTTTAGAATTCTTAGCAAGATCTTCCCATTCCTCCATTTTCTTTCCCACACATTCTTTATAGTCTTCAACTCATCTTTAGTAGACATATATTTGGGAATCTTCTTCATAATAGAAGCTTGACACAAGGCCATCTCTATATTAGGAAACATAGGAGACTCTTCCAATGACAAAATCTTATTCAACCTTACATATTCAAGATAAAGTGTTAATCTTTCATTAATTTTACTTGAATCCTTTGGTATTACATGACCTCTCCTTCTAGCTTCTTGGCAATAGCTCGAGTAAGCATTGCAGAGTACATGGTCATTATAGAATTTTGCAAGGTGAATGTGTCGCTTAAAGTCTTGACCATTTTTTACCCTCTCATTTCTTGGACTACATACAACAATCTTCATTTATCAATGTGTGTATCTTACCCAAAGAGCAATTTTTTCAAGCTTAGGGTTATAACCAAAACCTACTACCCCTTCTTTTGATTCAAATTCTAAAGCCAACATGGGATCTTCCTGACTTCTTACTTGATCTAACATGAATAATTTTTTCAAATCCATATCTAGAATGAGTAATATATTACTTTCTTTAACCATTTTCTGAGCCTCATCTGGGGTATTATTTATATCATTATTTTTCCATTCTTGAAAAGTATTTGCAATAATTTCTTCAAGTTGAGACTCATTAGTTCCCATTTCATTGATCTACAATTTATCATTAGATTATTTTATTTTCGTCTTTATCAAAAAATATTTAAACTTTTGAGAATGAATGAAATTATCATTGTCCAAGAATCTCATTGAAGCCACCACTCTTTCATCATAACTTTCTCCCTCAAGAAGTACCCTTTGCATGGTAATCTTATTTTGTGGAATTTCAGGGACACCTTATCCTTGATATGGTGACATAGGACTTTCCTCATTATCATTATAGTCCCTTAATCCTCTTAGTACAATGAAAAATTCATCAGTGTCCAAAGTTCCTTATGAAACATCTTTCTTTTATTTTTCTGCTAGTGATTGAACTAGTGGTACATTAGGTAAAGATTCTTGCACTGATATATTATCACGAGGTGCCTCTACAATCATAATCCCTTTAGGTCTCTTGACATATTTCTTTTTTGATCTAATAGCCCATTCCTCATGCATATAAACTAATTCACCATATATCTTCTGAAAATTATTAATCATCAAATTGATTCTTTTGATACTATCTATTTCCTTTGCATAGAATCCATGAAAATTAGGGTCCCAATCTCTCCTATCTTCTTCTCGTTTCATTAGGGTATCCCATTTCTTCTTCCTCTCTTTAATTTTAGAAATATTTTCATAGTTCCTTATGATGTCCTCTTCATAATAAATATGATGATGGATGACTGCTTTAGTGAGAATTATTTTTCTTACATAGTTGACATGTCCCTTGAGGTCAAAGGACCTTACTATTGAATATTGTAATAAATATTTATTTAGCTTCTTATGAACAATTTCTAAAACTTATCATAACCAATAGAAAATTTATTAGACTCAATCAGTTGGGGTACAAAGGTTTGTTTATTCTATTTATACATCAAGTCCTTCTCCATCCACATCATCTGCCACATAAACTCAAGGAAAGCCAATCTTGGAAACATAGTTTTTGGCAAATGATGAGGGGCTTATGGGTATCCATAGACTCGGGTATAACTGTATAATCACCAAAGAGAAAGAAATCACCAAAATTGTGAGTATGACCTTGCTTCGGCCTCTTGTCCTTAATCCTTAACAATTGAATGATTTTTGGTGGCAACCTGGTTGGAACAAATACGAATTGTGTCATAATCTACATCACAAAGTACTTATGAAATAAGAGGTAGTCATTGTTTGGTTATTGCTATCCAAATTATAATGCAACATTTAAATATGTAATCTACCCTGATTATCCTCCTTTTCAAGCTCCAAATAAGGGCTCCACCTATCCTTATTTTGATTCAGTATCAAATGGCACAAAAGTTAGTAGTATTTGAAATCAATGTTAAATGGATCCTTCTTCACTTGTATCAACCCTTCATGCATGTCACACATAAATTTAGTAACAAATTCATATTTAGTGTTGATCTCCGGGTGTTGTATCCTCACTGTCAACATCATCAAGTTCACTAGTATCTTATCTTCTCCATCCTTCCCCAATACTTGACACTAAGAATGACATATTTTGATAAAATATCATTGAAACTTTACAAGTTCAAATGGTTCAACAAATGGCAAATGTATTATTTTATTATCAACCCCCTTTTTCTAAATATTAGAATTTCATCCTCTCCTATAAGTTCTCCTACACTTCCGATAATTAGTTTCTACCTTCTCAAGATCAATTTAAACTAGGACTTGTTTATTTAGCATTAAGAATTCCATGATATCAAACTTATCCAACACTACTAGAGATGAGCCATCTATTCTCCTAATAGTTCTTAAGCCTCATGATAATGATTTGCCCACAACCTAACTAGGTCAACTTATACAAACACATTAGGCACAATTAACTTGGCTAAATCGATAATCCATGGGTTTGAAACTAGAAGCTTTTCTTATCTCCTCTAACAAAAGTATTGAAATAGTTCCCAGCCTAGCCTAGGTATTTTGGCATCTCCACAACCTATAAATTTATCTCTAAATACAAACTTGTAGCTTGGCGTCATCTGAATCAAGGGAGAATATCCTTAATAGATTATTATAGAGGCATTTACGTAGCCTTAGGGGTAGAAGACTCACTTTTTTTCCTAGCTAACTTTGCCTTTATTTTTTCAACATACTTAGAAGCTCAATTTGACCACCGACTTTACCTCCAAACACACTGAGCTCCATCACTGGAAATCTTCATATGCAATGTGACTTAAAATAGTACAAGCACTTGAATTTTTTGATTTTGCAATTAAATCGCCATGAATGAAACTTCGTGTGAAGATGACGGAGTTGGCCACTATCTCCCAGTTTGAACTCACACCGTTGATCCAACTCAAATGAATGTAAAAGATGCATTTGCAATTCTATGCAACTGACACAATTTATTCAATACCATCATCTCGCAGGTTGTATTCATTATGCTAACAGTACAAAATTTCAACCTCAGCAGGACATCATGCCTTCTTTTCCTTGAGCTCCTCTTATACAGCAACAGTGATGCAGTAGATAATTATTAACCATTTCTCTACCGCAAATAAGTCTTAATTATTATACACTTGCTAATCCATTGTATGTTCACTGCCTCTCGCAGGCTAATACTTATGTTAACACCTCACCATCTCCCTGCAACTTGGTTTCTTTATTGTAGTGGGCTAGCGGTACTACCTTACTAACCCACGAGATTCATTTAATTACTATTGCAGGGTAACCAAGGCCCTGTTTGTTTCGCCGAATTGGAATTGAGTCAAAACCTTATTATCACAAAATCAGGTTTTGAAATCCTGGTTTTACATCTTGGGGAATTGGAATTTGACTCAAAACCTTATTATCGCAAAACCAGGATATGATTTCTAATTCCACCTATTTAGTGGGAAGATGATGCCACTCATTTTGGTGTCTAAACCCGGTTTTGCTTGACGAATCCGGAATTGCAATTTAGAGAAACAAACAGCGAATTTGCAAAAACGAGAAGTGTCACTCCCAAAAATGGGAAGTGTCACTCCCAATTCCGTGAAACAAACCGGGCCCAAAGGAACTTGATGTTTGTTGTCGTTCACTGCCAACCTGAGGTTACTTATTTGGACTAGAGTGGTAGTGCAGTGATTTAGCCCCCCCACTGCCAAACTGCACATGATGACTGTCAGCATAAACCATAGATGACTTATCATTCACTGTCATACCGCAAGCAACGCAATTGATCCTTGCATGAGTGTTGTACATGGTTTTTATACATGTTCAATATGAAATCACAAGGATGCAATATAAATAGGAAAAAAATAAACACAATGAGAAATTTGGAGTGTTGTGCTTATTTCATATCCTAGGTCACAAATTGCCACATGCACCCTATGTTGCAGCACATTTTTGAAGCAATTAATGCATTTGCTTCAGTTAAGACCTAACCTTTTGATTGTAGGGTTCCTTATCTTTAAACTTTCAAATAGATTGTAGGACTAACCTTGGCATTGTTGGAAAGTTGTATGTGTTGTCATTGATGTCAACATACTAATAAGATTGCTCAGAAAGATTGATTGTTTGATACCAACATATATGTTGTCTGCTTTTCCAGTGGTACAAAATGTTTAGAGGTCTAGTGAGGATCGGTCTAAGCAGATGAGGAGTCATGCACCTCATGGGATAATGTTGAGGTTGTCTACTTGATCCATGCAAAGTTTCAGGGTCTGACATTAAGATTAAGATGAGTTATGAGTTCATAGATGGTGACTGGAAGATAGTGAAGTGATAGAGTCACAAAGTTTGGTTTGGTGAGAATGCTCAGACTGAGTTGGACATCAAGTAGTGCATTCAGTACATGCAGATTTGTTCTCAATTCAAAGGGTCCGTGATTCAGAGGTTCACAATGCAGTTTTCAGATGTTACAGTTGTTGGTGACAATGTTCTTGAGGTCTGCCATAAGAGATGTTGGTAAATTTGACGATATGGATGGGTTCAAATGTTTTAGTGATATTCATGATGTCAATGAATGTTCTTGGATTATGTGCCCGATGATTTGGTAGTCTACATCGATCAAGGTGATGAGATTTGGAGGAAATTTCAAGTTGGTGATAAGTTTTCTCATGTTCTTGGTCAACTTGATCAGTAAAACGTTTTATGGGTGATTGATAAAATATTTAGGGTAAACTTATGATCTTGAGGTGATTATGATGGATCAAAGCATGTTGGATCAAAGTCTTTTTTATTAGGATCGTTGATTTTGGCATAGGAAGATGAAAATTGAAAGATAGAATTTTGCCGACCTAAGTTCTTGATATAAGGGTTGATGAATTAGGGAAAAAATGTGGTTGTGCATGTGAAGCATTGACTACGGACGCCTGTGATTGCTTAGAATAAATTGTGAAGATCTACTGAAGGTTGAATCTATCATCTGAAAAAGTCAGAAAAGATCTGTATTGTACTTCAGTGGGACCAACCTTGGTATTTAAGTTAGATGCTACTATTAAGTTCATAATTTATTAGATTGTTGTTTGATCGACCATTGTAGTGGTCTTGTAAGGAAGTGAGTCTTCCCAGGGTTGTATCCCTTTTGTATTTGAGTAGTGAGCTCTAGTTAGTGTGCCTGAATGAAAGCTCATTCCCCATATTTTTAACAAGGATATACTTATAACAAGGTTTTTCTTATTGTGGGTAATCAACCCCACCGTGGTTTTTCCCTTAACGGGGTTTCCACGACAAAATCTATGTGTCAAATTGTTATGGATGTGTTTATGATATTTACATGCATTCTTATTTATTTTGAATTTGACTTAAGGTTTTTAAGTATAAAAGGAAAGTGAAAGTTTTGAAAGTTTAGGAACAACTAATTAACCCCCCCCCTCTCAGTTGTTCGCCGCCTTATTTCCTATAATTGGTATCAGAGCCTAGTCCATTGGACAAAGTTTAACATATTGAGGGAGATCCATAATGGAAGCTTACAAGGACATTCTTAGGTTTGATGGTACCAACTAAACTTTGTGTAAGAGTCACCTGATAGTGCATCTCAGATGTATTTATGAAGATTGTTGGAGAATCACCGAGTCTTCCTATACTACTCCTACAAATCCTACTACAACACTAGAGATTAGTGATTCTAAAGCTAATATCAGGCAACTAAAGCTTTGTTAAGTGCCTTGACTGATTCTAAAATGACAAATGTCATGGAGTTAGAAATTGCTAATGAGATTTGGGAGAATTTGTAGACCTTGTATGAAGTGTTAGGAATAAGGTGTCTCAACCTTGGATAATTCCTATTCTTATTATTTGTTTTGTAAAATGTATTTCTTGCAAATAATGTAATTAAGTGCGAGTGTACATGTCTAGCTGGCATTTTGATGTGTCACTCCACTTGATGTGTTGGCATCTTGAATTGTGTGTAAGGAGATCATGGCTGAAACGGTTATGATGGATTCCTATGACACGTAAGAGCTATTTCTAGAAGGTTCTATGACGGGTGAAGACATGCAATGACATGTGGCAACTGAT
>MU227297.1:757913-787304 GCA_018584345.1 Thuja plicata
AGGTAGATACTGTGAAGAATGTTGCAGATGCATTAACGAAACCAATGGGCACTGTGAAGTTCAGATGGTGTTCGGAGTCTATGGGCCTTTTGGCCTATAGCGGTTAGTTCCTGTTATGTTCCTATTGCTCTTACAAGGTGTCTCAACCTTGGATAATTCCTATTCTTATTATTTTTTTTGTAAAATGTATTTCTTGAAAATAATGTAATTAAGTGCGAGTGTACATGTCTAGCTGACATGTTGATGTGTTACTCCACTTGATGTGTCGGCATCTTGAATTGTGTGTAAGGAGACCATGGCTGAAACGGTTATGATGGATTCCTATGACACGTAAGAGCTATTTCTAGAAGGTTCTATGATGGGTGAAGACATGCAATAACATGTGACAACTGATAAAGTTGAGTACTATACACTCTTCCACAATTGTGGGGTTCGAGGTTCCTATTTTCTTGGAGAATGGTAAAACCCTAATGCGGCTATCTTTGGAAGTTGCCCTAAAAAGGAAAGTGCATGATATAAGCATTTTTTAGGGTTGCAGACAAATATAGAAAAAGAGTGTATTATTGGTATGATCGGGTGCTACTGGATTAGTCTTTTGTGTGTCGACTGTTGTTGTAACCGTTGTGTTGAAGATAATACATTGTGCAGGTTTTGGAGTGCTGGGTTTTTTTACCGAAAGGTTTTACCCAGGGTAAATCATTGTGTCATTCTCTGTTTTCTATATGCATGGTATATGGTTGCAATATCTTTGTTAAAGTAGTTAACGAATATGAAATTGTAAGGATTTAAAAGAATTTGCACAATACTTTCCTTTAGAGATTAGTGTAGGAAGTTGTTTCCGCACCTGAGTTTCCATACATGAAGGAGACAAGGAAGTCAAGAATGTCAAGCTACAAATCTTGAAGGGACAGTATGAATCCTTGAAGATGAGTGAAGATGAAAGGGTTTCCACTTTCATGATTGGGATAAATAAAGTTGTTTGTGCTATCAAAAGTACTAGAGGTACTTTAGAAGAGGAGGATATTGTTGCTAAAGTACTGAGATCTTTACCTCCTACCTATAGACACAAAGTTGCATCCATTGAGGAGATTTAGAAAGTGACACCTATAACAAGAGATAAGATGATTAGTAAGCTTACTATTGTTGAGTTAAGTGAGTTTGGAAATTATTTCCCTAAGGTGAAGTCAACATTCAAATCCACTATATTCGGAAGAAACAACCAGAGGTCAGATCAAGGAGAAGGATCCACTAGGAGAATGTCAAGATATGAGAAAGAGATGAGAGAACTTCAAGAAGAAGAAAGAGAACTTCAAGAGTTAGAGGCACTGATTTCTAAAAGGGTACCAAACGTATTTGGTAAGTGCAAAGGAAATTTACCTCTCAAATTCTTTTCATGTAGTAAGATAATACACTTTTCTTCTAGATGTCCAGATAGAGTTGCTAAATGGAAGAGCAGACCTACTGTTGAAAGGAAATGTTACTATAATGTTGATGATGAAGGAGTTGTAGAAGGGGAATATGATGATGCTGATAGGAGTGATACTAAGTTTACCTTCATTGCTATTAAATAAGAAGATTCTGATACTATAGATCCCATGTCTACTAGTTCTACTAATTGTGTTGTTGAAGAGAAAACCCTAATTGCTCAAGTTGTCAAGAAGGATGAATGGGGGACAGACAATGGATTCTCTCATCATATAATTGGTGAAAAGGAAAAATTTGTGAGTTTTGATAAATATTATGGTGGTATGGTAATATGGGGATATAATTTTGGTGGCATGATCAGCATAAGAGGTTCTATCTCTCTAGATGGTAAGAATAATGCAAATGATATATTGTATGTGGAAGGTTTGAGACATAATCTTCTTAGTGTTGGACAGTCATTGGAAAGAGGATATGAACTGCATTTCAAGAATGACCAGTGCAAGATCTTGAATAACTATGGAAAGGATATTGGAATAGGATCAAATACAAGAGGTAATATATTTCATTTGAATACTAGTATGAGAAGTTGTTTGATTGCAAAAGTAGATGAACACTAGTTATGGCACAAGAGTTTATGTCATGTGAACTTTGATAACATTGTGACTATAAGTTATACTTATGTTTTTAGAGATATTCCTAGAGTAAAGAAACCTGCTAATACTATTTACAAGGAATGTCAATTAGGTAAACAAACAAGAAATACTTTCAGATCTAAGGTTGAAAACTCAAATGGATTGTTAGATCTTGTTCATACTGATTTGTGTGGTCCTGGTAAGATAAGAAGTATGCAAGGTGATAGATACTTTATGTAACTCAATGATGACTATTCTAGGATGGTTTGGGTAAGCTTCTTGAAATAAAAATTGAAGTATTCGATAAGTTTAAGACCTTCAAGAACATGGCAAAGGTTGAGACAGGATTGAAGCTGAAGTGCTTAAGATTAGACAAAGGTGATGAATTCACATCTGGTGAGTTTAGTTCCTTCTGTGAAGAACATTTAATTAAGTGGCAGTTATCTGCACCAAGGACTCCATAGAAAAATGGAGTTGTAGACTTGAAGAGCGGGTCCATTCTTGATACAAGAAGGACAATTATGTTAGAAGGAAAAGTTATGGAAATGCTTTGGAGAGAAGTAGTCAACACTGCAGTTTACACTCTCCACCGGGTGCAAATAAAAGTAGATAGTGGTAAGACACCTTATTAAATTTGGTGTGGAAATGTGCCTACTATCAAGTATTTCAGAATTTTTGGTAGTAAATGTTATATTAAAAGAGATGAGGATAAAGGGAAGTTTGATGCCAGAAATGATGAAGACATATTTATTGGTTACTCTACCAAAAGCAAGGCATATAGGTGCTAGAAAAAAGGTTGAAGAAGATAGTAGAAAGTGAAAGTGTTAGAGTAGATGAAGGTAATGATAATATATCCAAATCAGGTGGATATGATTGTGTTGAACAGAATGTCAGTGGAAATCAAGAAGAACACCAAAAGAAAGTACAAGGTGGCACATTGAATACATAAGATGAGGCCTATACAAGTGGAGAAGAGGAAGCACAAAAATCAGTGGTAAAGAAGAAGACACCAAGGTATGTAAGAATAAATCATTCTGAAGATAATATTATTGGTGATAAGAATAAATGTGTTCAGACTAGGAAAGGATTGACGACGATCAGATTTTCTTAATATCAGAAGTTGATCCAATTTGTGATGATTGGACTAGAACTATCAAAAGGGAAATTAAAATTATAAATGATCATAGGGAGAAGCTCAGGATCAGGGAAGTAAAACTTAAGTCATTGCTTGAAAGAGAGAACAATGGTGCTAGACAAGCTTGTTGGGATGAAGGAATACTGAGAGAGGGAGGGGGGTGAATCAGTGTTCTATAAAATTTAACTTATTAAACTGATTCTCAAACCACATAAAGCATATAATAGAAATAAAGTCCAAGAACATAAATTAAACAACCGTCACACCATAACACATGTATTTTTATTGTGTAAACCTTGTTAGGGGAAAACCATGGTGGGGATGATACCCACAAGTCAATACTCTGCAGAAAATATTGTCTTACAGTATGGGGAATGCACTTGCGTTCAGGCACACTGCCTAGAGATAACTTCTCAATTACAACTAGGGCTAAAACCCTTTACAAGAAGGTTCATTGCCTTATTAGACCACTACAATGATCTTAAAGCTTTTGAACTACTGTATTAGCATCAACTATGCCTGATTATAGTTTCATGTATGCTCACAAATATGATCTGATACACTTTTCCAGTCTAATTGCCTTGTTCTCTATTCCTTGCTAATCAGACTATTAGATCACACCATCCTATATAAAATATGCATGCATGCCACTTGTTCACTTCTCACATACATCAACTATCCTCCAACTCTTTTTTCAAAACCATAATCCATCGATTATATAGGTTCACGACTACAGATTTGATCTCCCATGTTGGTTACGAAAAACTTTCTAGGGAAATGTAATACATTTTGACCAAGTCGTCCAAATCCTAAATTAAATTGATTTCCCTCTAAAATTGTTTTAATCATGCATCTAACATGTTGGTTTTACCAATTTATCATAAAATTTAGCGCCAAAATCAAATTATCACGTACACGTAAAGATCTTCATTCATGTCATCCTGTCATAGTGTGAAACATGAAATATCATTGCTCAGATCTCTGTAACTCTTACCCAACATGTCACCATACCTCCAAATTCTAGAATTAGCATCTGTACATAAATGAAAAAATAAATGTTGTTTGTTAAAAATGCAATAGATGTGGACAAGACAAGCCTAGAACTAAAAGGAAGAATAACAAGACTAAGAAGAAGAACAAGACTAAGAAGACTTAAGATAGACTATCTAAACCTCAAAAATTTAGTGGTAAGTGTTTTGTTTGTGGCAAGATTGGTTATAAAGATGTGGATTGAAGAAAGAAAAATTATTCTTATAGTTGTAAAAGGAATGATCATGACTCAAGCATATGCAGTAATGTGAGAGAGAAGAATACTACTGCCAATAGAAAAAGGGTTAGATGTTTTGCATGCAATATAATTGGTCACATTACTGTCAATGGGCTACTAAGAAGAATGAAGAGATTGGATATAAGATTATTATTCACTTCAGATGTAACATATATGAACGCATTGTTAAATATCATAGAAGAAAGAAAGAGAATAAATGTGGATTGGTAGAAATAAACAAGAATGCACATAAGGATTGTGAGGGTCAGAAGTAGAAAGTGGAGAAGAAAGGTCAAAATGTCAAAAGAACATAGAAGGCTGACAAAGGAAAAGAGAAGATAAAGATAAATAAAGGAAAGAAGTGTAGAAACAAGTCAAAGAACAAGAAGAGTAAGGACAATACAATAAAAGAGTTAACTCTTAGAGGTAATTTGGGGGTGATTGCACCTCCTAATCAGAACTAATATGTAGAGAGTTGCATCAATCCAGAGGAATTTAGGGAGATATCATTCAAGAAGGATTGGTGTTTTGGAGGCTACTACTCAGGGGGAGTACTAAGCATGGTAAGATAAGGTTGAAGGTAAGTAAGAACAAAGAATGATTGATCAGAGAAGAAGATGTATCTCTATCATTGATGTCAAAGGGGGAGAGAAGCATGTGAAAAACAAGTTCAAGTTGAGGAGAGAAGAGCTTATGGGAGACGAGGGCATGTGAAAAAAAAGATATACTTGTATATAAGAAAGAGCCTCAACTAAGAAAAAGAGTACATATATAAGGGGGAGCAACTAATGGAGAGAAGATAATATAATCATTACATGAGGATCTTGTTCCTAGGATGAGTATATTCAAAAGGATCTTGAAGGAAGATGAGCTAGAGAGACTTTGAAATATAATTGTGGATATTGTTGGTAGTATTGTTGATGATGGATCTCAAATGAAGATTGTTGGTTTCTGATTGTAGTATTTGTTTTTCCCATCATATGTTTCCATCAATGCCAAAGGGGGAGATTTTTGTAAATTTGGATGCATTTTCATTGATGTCAACATACCAATAGGATTTCTCAGAAAGATTGATTGTTTGATACCAATATATTTTTTGTCTATTTTGCTAGTAGTACATGATGTTCAAAGGTCCGGTGAGGATCGGTCTTAGAAGATGAGGAGTCATGCACCTCATGGGATAATTTCAAGGTTGTCTACTTGATCCATGTCAAGTTTCAGGGGCTTTCATGAAGATTAAAATGCGTTATGAGTTCATAGATGGTGTTTGGTAGACAATATGGTAGACAATGAAGTGATAGAGTCACAAATATTGGTTCGGTGAGAATGCGCAGGTTGATATTTTTGGTTGTGCATCAAGTAGTCTGTTCAAGACATGTAGAGGTAATCTCAATTCGAAGGGTTATTGATCTAGAGGTTCACAAGGCATTTTTCAGATGTTACAGTTGTTGGCGACAATGTTCTTGAGGTTCGACATAAGAGATGCTGGTAAATCTGACAGTATGGACGGGTTCAGATGTTTTAGTGATATTCATGATGCCTATGAATATTCTTGGATTATGTTCTTGATGAGTTGGCAGTCTACATTGATCAAGGTGATGATATTTGGAGGGAATTTCAAGTTGGTGATAAGTTTTCTTATGTTCTTGGCCGACTTGATTAGTAAAACATTTTATGGGCGATCGATAAAATGTTTTAGGGTAAAGTTATGATGTCAAGGTGATTATGATGGATCAAATCATGTTGGATCAAATTATTTTTTATTAGGATCATTTATTTTGGTACAGGAAGATGAAAATTTAAAGATAGGTTTTTTTCGACCTAAGTTCTTGATATAAGGGTTGATGAATTAGGGTAAAAGTGTGGTTCTGACCTAAGTTTTTGAGAGAGAGAGAGAGAGAAAGAGAGAGAGAGATTTCTACTTAGAATTTATTTGATAAGTTTTGCAATTCATATTTCAAAAAATATACTAATTAAATATACAAAATATAATCAATTATCATAAACAATTAAGTTCAAGCACCTTGAGCAATAGCCTTCTCTTGAAATTTTGCTTTAATAGCTTAGAGTGTGTGTGATATATTTGTGCACAAGGCCACTTTATATGTAGGGCTAAGCCGAAAAAACTATTTTATCTAATATTTTTCATATAGAAAAAAACTACTCTTTCTTTTTTCATTCAACAAAAATGATTATAAATTTTAAAATATAAGAATAGTTATTAATTTTTTACTATAGCATTTACATGATAAATTTGCAATTCATATTTTAAAAAACATGTTGTTAATTCAATATAGAGAATTAAGCCAAAAAAGAGAGAGAATCAAGTTCAAGTAAAAGGGTGATAGCTCTCTTTTGAAAATTCACGTTAATAATTTCTTATTCGATTTCTTAATTTTTCTCCTTGTGCGTCCAAAACCTACAAATTTTAATAAAATCTCAATCTCCCTAGCAAAAATGATTGTTGGTGCTACTCTTTGACATAGCATGGATTTTCTCAACAATGATAAGATTTAATGATAATGCTAAGCTATTGATTCTCAATTACTTAATAGCTAGAAAGTAGAAAAGAAAAAAAAGTAATGATGAATAATAATCATTTGATTAGGAGTTCCTTTTTCCAAATTATGAATTACAAACACAAATATGAAGGACATATGATCAAAATTCTTCTTCATTAAATCCTTATATAAAAATGGAACATTTTAATAACATCCACTAGATCAAATGATACACTCGCCACTAAAGAACTTTTGTCACCTTCTCAACCTCATCATGATGTAAGTACTAACATGGTCTCATACAACATGAGATGGATGATAGTATACCTAAATCGGCCTAATGGTCGAGAATTTGTATTATTGAAAGAGAGGTCACAAGTTCAACTCTTATAGGGGGTAGGGTATGTGAAACTTGCATTCACACCTTATATTTGAAGTAGGGTTAGGTGCCTCTAATATTGGAGTACAGGGAGTCCCCTAAATTGTAAGCTGGGGAGTCTCATATATTGTAAGTCATCTAGACGATCGCCTAATATTATATACTATAAAATAGAATTTAATTTTAATTTTAATCACACCATTTTTACGTCCATGAGATCAAATGATACCTTCGCCACTAAAGCTATGACTATTCTCCACACAAAATGAAACTATTGCAAAAACCTAAATCGACATAACACAATATGTTTTCACTAGTTTTTTTTTGCATTTTTACAATATTGTAGTGGCAGATTATAAGGACCAGAACAATAAAAGGAAAGGAAAGGAAAGGTCCTTTTTATAGTCCATGACACTAGCCATTTGTTTTTGGGGATCTATATATGGTGACAGTGATACAAGATTACCTTGTACTCCTTGCGGGAGACACCTAACTGTGCTGCAAAGGAGGCGTACATACCCTACCCCCTGTGGAATTTGAACCTGTGACCCCTTTTTCAATGAAAATCCATCATAGTATGCAAATTTTGATTTTCGCTGAAATAGACACCTAAGTGTGTTACAAGAGAGACGTACATACCCTACTCCTTGTAAAATTTGAACTCTTGACCTCTTTTTCAATGAAAATCCAACGTAATATACAAATTTTGATTTTCACTCGGTACTGTCACTTCTTCATCAAGGTCATGATACTCAAACAAGTCTAAAATATTGAATATAGGTGATATATCCATGTCATCAGGTAATTCTACTTCATAAGCATTTCCACTATCAAATCTTCTCAATATTTGCAAGGACCAAATTTCTTCATCTTCAATTTTCCATATGTTCCAATAGGAAATCTGCCTTTCTTCAAATGAACCATTACTGCATCACCAACTTCAAAATTTTTATGTCTCCTTGATTTATCTGCACTATACTTGTATTTCTGATTACTTTTCTCCAACCTATGTTTTACATCCTCATGCAATGTCTTCATGAACTCAACAAACTTTTCTGCTTCAACACTTGTTTTCTCTTCTCCAACAATGTCTCTCAAGTTTGATATATGTCTTGGTTGTGTGGCACGAACAATCTCAAAGGGTGTCTTTATAGTACTTCTATTCACTAACTTATTATATGCAAATTATTCTTTTGGCAATATCACATCCCAATTACTCGGTGTGTCTCCAACTAAGCATCTCAACAAGTTACCTAAACTTCGGTTTAAAACCTTTGTTTGTCCATCAGTCTGTGGATGAAATGTAGAACAATACTTCAACTTGGTGTCCAACTTCTTCCAAAGTGTTTTCCAAAAATAGCTGACAAATTTACTATCTAGGTCAGAGATGATACTTCTCGATAATGCATGCAATCTGACAATCTCCTTAAAGAAAATATCTGCTATATGTATTGCATCTGATGTTTTCTTACATGGTATAGAATGCATCATCTTAGAGAATATATCCACAACAACAAATATGGAATCATTACCGCTTGTTGTCCTCGGTAAGCCAAGAACAAAATCCATGCTGATATCACTCCGAGGTTTCTCAGGAACATAAATTGGTGTATACAATCCAGTATTCTGACTTACTCCTTTAGCAGCTTGAAAAACTCCACAACTTTTCACAAATTTCTAAACATCCTTATACAACTAAGGCCAAAAATACCTTTCCTTAGGAAAACTCAATGTTTTATCAATACCAACATGTCCAGCCAAACCACTACTATGTTTTTCCTTTATCAAATTAGTTCTCATTGATCCTCTTGGTATGCACAACTGAATACCTTTGAACAACATATCTTCTTGAATGAAATAGTCTTCATACTTACTTGGTTGATTTGGAATAGGTGCTCTGCACACTCTCCACCGCTCAAAAAAATTAGGATCATTTTCATACAAATGCTTCATGTCATCAAAACCAAGAACCTCAATTCTCATTTCAATCAACAAAGATCATCTTCTACTCAATGTATCATCAACTCGGTTAGAAACGCCACTTTTATGCTTTATCACAAATGTGAAACTCTGCAAATGCTCTACCCATTTCACATGTCTCTGATTCAACTTATTCTAACTACCCAAATACTGTAAAGCCTTATGATCAGTATACAACACAAATTCATTTGGCATCAAATAATGTCTCCATTTCTTCATATCTTGAACAATAACATAGAATTCTTGATCATAGACAAAATACTTCCTTTTTGCATCATTCAACTTTTCACTAAAGAAAGCAACAGGTTTACCTTCTTGAGTCAACACAGCTCCTATTGCACTTACACTTGCATCACATTCAACTTGAAATACCTTATTGAAATCAGGTAAGGCTAATCAAGGCAATTCAACAACGTTTTGTTTCAAATTTTCAAAACTTTTATCAGCTCCATGTGTCCATTTGAATTCTCTTTTGTCTCTTCTCATTCTCTCAGTCATAGCATTACAAATAGAACTGAAATTACTGATAAACTTCCTATAAAAACTTTCTAATCCATGAAAAGATCTTACCTCACTGACATTCTCAAGAGTAGGCCAACTAAGTATAGCTTCAACCTTCTCAAGATCCATCTTCAAACCATCAGCTAAAATCACAAAACCTAAATACACAAGTTCTTCTTTCATGAAGGAACACATTTTCAAATTTATCAGCAACTTTTCTGCTTTCAATCTCTGAAACACTTGTCTTATATGCATCAAATGAACTTCTCTAGTCTTACTAAATATCAGAATATCATCCAAGTCAATCACACATTTATTCAATAATTTCTTCAAAACTTCATTCATTAACCTCATAAATTTACTCGGTGCATTAGTTAAACCAAAAGGCATAACTAACCACTCATACAAACCTTCTTTTGTCTTGAAAGAAGTCTTCCACTCATCACCTTCTCTGATTCTAATCTGATGATATCCACTCTTCAAATCAATTTTGGTAAAATATTTTGCTCCACTCAAACAATCCATTATATCATCCATCCTCGATATAGGAAACCTATACTTAACTGTGATCTTATTGATTGCTCTTGAATCAGTGCACATTCGCCATTCTCCATTCTTCTTAGGTGCCAATACTACTGGTACTGCACATGGACTCAAACTTTCTATGATTAAACCCTTGTTCAACAGCTTGTGAACTTGTCGGTTGAGTTCTTCATTCTCAGTCAGTGTCAACTGATGTGGTGCCTTGTTTGGTAAACTAGCTCTAGGAATCAGATCTATACAATGACTAATATCTCTCATTAGTGGCAAACCATCAGGTAAATTATCTGAAATGATCTCCTTGTACTCGGTAAGCAATTTTTCAACTTCTGCAGGAACTTTATCTTATGTATTCTTACTCGGTTTTTTAGGAATCAAAGCATAACAAATATCATTTCTTTTCAAATCCTTAACAAACTGTCTACCTTCCATCAGAAAAACTTTTACAGATGTACATATCTCACCAACATAATCTTCAACCAAAGGCAACAATATTTTCAACCCAAATAGTATATCTATTTACTCTTCTATCATGTATAGCATTTCTATCATATTGCCAAGGTCTACCCAACAAAATATGACAACAATCCATTGCCATAATATCACACAACACCTTATCATAATACTTTCCAATTTTCAGATTCACAAAACATTTTTCACTCACCATTAATGTATGCTCATCCTTGATCCATGAAATCTGATAGGGCTTTGGATGCTTCATTCTTTCCAACTAAAAATTTGTGACCATCTCCTCAGATGTTAGATTCTCTGAGCTTCCACTATCAACAATTACCTTCCAAACTTTGTCTGCAACTCTACATCTGGTCTTGAACAAACTTTTCCTGACAAGATCTTGCTTATCTTTCTCACTCCATAGTATCCTTCTGATCATTAGATTTCCTTCCTTCTCAGGTTCATTTGGTGACTCCTCTTGCACCAAAGCATTTCTTCTACTACCGTCTTTCTTGATTGCATGTGTACACTCAAAAGATCTACGTCCTTCTTCACCAAAATTGTAACAAGTTCCTTGGAACCCTCTTCTGCTATAACCACCTCGGGAGTAGTTGCCTCTTCCTCAAAATGAACTTCCACCTTTCCATTATGTCTTTCCTTTGTCTTGATATGTGTCTGAAATTGTCTTGTCTGGTTCAGATCTACTATTTTCACCATGAGATCTACCTCTTCCTCTAGGGAATCTACCACCTCTTCCTCTTTGCCTTTTTTCATTTCTTGTATTCAATTTCTCCTCAGCTTTTAGGGCAAACTGATATGCCTCTTTAATGCTTTCCATCTTTACCAAGATGATCTCATCTTGTATAGAACTTCTTAATCCATTCAGATATCTTGCTATTCTTTCCACTTCATCTTCAACATGTGTAGATCTGATGTCCAATCTGTAGGATTCCTCAGTGTAATCATTTACCGACCTATATTTCTGCTTCAAACTTTGCATTCTCCTTACTAGGTTAATCTAGTAATCACAAGGTAGAAACTTGCCTTTCAATTTGTTTATCATCTTGTCCCATACCTTGATCTTGTCTTTACCCTTCTTCTTTTGATCCAATTGCAGATGCTCCCACCACAAGGATGCATGACCTTTCAACTTTGTACTTGCAATCTTTACCTTTTTCTCCTCTGATACATTCTCATACTCAAAATATTTTTCCATCTTGGTTAACCAGTCTATCAACTCATCAAAATCTAACTTTCCACTATACCCAGGAGGATTAAACTGAGGTGTGGACTTCAAACTTGTCAAAGCTCACAGGAATCTCTCTTCTTCCTAATCCATCACATGTGCAGGTGCAACTTCTCCTTGCACTTGTTCAAGTTCATCATCACTAACATCTTCAAGATGTCTTCCTCTGCGTTGGGCTGTCTCAACAACTTCCAATCTTGCAGCCATCTATCTTAGCTTATTAGCTAGACCTAGATCTACATTTCCTCTCCCACGAACCATCTGGAAACCCTCTGTAATTGTAGGTCAGATCGCAATCTGCTACCGCACAACAATATCAACCAACTCAGGTTAGGGCTTACAAGAAGGAACCTAGATCTCACCTTCACTCTTATTCCACCTGACGCAAGGAGGGGAGGAAGACCAGGGCCCAAGCCACTCTCAGCTATCCAAACCAACTTGCAGAACAAGACGGAAGCAACAACACAGAAAGGGAGAGAAGAAACAACAGAAATTTATATTCTTTGATCAAACTCATTACACGTCAGGCTGTAAGGCCTTCCCGATTTTTACCATATACATTCAGATGTTTACATAATAATCTTGATGCATGCGAGGTCACAAACCTGCCATCCAAATCTACTAACCCTTAATCTTCTATCTCCTAAAAACTGATACCCTAACCTAAGAACAGAAACCAAATATATACAAGAGTCCACCAAAGAGGTCGGCACTCAGATCCTAAAGATCCAACATAGGAAACATCAAAGACCCAGATTTAGGTCTACAAACATCCCAATGAGAGATCCCACATTAATTAGGCTACATAAATTAAATGCATAAGTCGGCCAAAAGATCCAACATCAAAATAAACAACTCGGTAAGAAGCCGATCGAGTAACAGGAACAACTCGGTGAAGACCAACCGAGCAACAGAAATGACTCCGTAAGAAGGTAACCGAGCAACCTAGACAACTCGGTGAAGACCAACTGAGCAACCAAAATATCCACCGAGACCTGTTGGTAAAGCAAGACAGAACAAGTAACCGAGCAGCCTCTAACAAGCTACTGAACTAAAGCAAGACATATTTTTGGTTGATCAAGATTGCCAAAGAACCCAAGATGCTCCTGCATCAACATGTTAGGGTGACACTGGTTAAGGTGATTTTTATGAAGAAAGGCTCACTTCCAGAGGGCTCATTCCCAAAAGAAGAAGGATAAAAGGGAATAGATTCACCACTAATGCATAAAAAAAACTCAACTAGTTGATTTGTAGATACCTTTGGATAACTAATTTTGGTAGCTAACACATGAATATCCACACTATCCTCAAACACTCTTCAAAACATCTCAAACATGCAGGAAGATAAATCCTCTTTCATACATCCTCTTTGCATAAGTATACACTTGCACAAAACTCACACAAGTATACAAGAATATCACACACTACACCACAATGGTTTAACCTTTATTTAGACCAATCTTTATTTGTGAAGTCTCCCACTGTCAGTTAGACAAATAACTGAATACAATTTGAAGTAGGTTGGCAGTAAACATTCCCGCGGTGGGGAGGAATGATAAGTGGACCACAATATGCCATAACTAAGACCAAAAATAACATCATATATGTTACATTCCATCTTACATTTATTGAGACAAAATATTTAAGTGTAAACACCCGAGGTCAGCCAAACCTAGAGTAAAAACACCATCGTACTTTGAAACCAAGTCTTTGAATCCAAAAACCTCATGTCATCTGAAACGAATGAAGCTAAGGACATTAATAACACATTTCAAGAAGCATACTATCATAAACTATCATGCGAAGAAATGTGAAGCATGCATTTCATGCAAAAACCACTGTTAGTTACAACTATACATAGACAAATGCCAATTTCACTATACTTCATTCCAAACCACAAAATCTTGAAATAAACATCTCCAAACAGTCTTCAATAAACAAAAAAATCTCAGCAACATATTCATATCAAACAGAGTATGCAAAGCAATATACTCAACACTGGTTTCACAGAAAGCAGTCACTAATGAAAACAACAAGTTGACGTCAATGCCAACCATACCAACTCATTTTTCTCAATTCCACAACACACACACACACACACACACACACACACACACACACAGAGTTCTTAATTTTTACTTAGAATTTATGTGATAAGTTTTGCAATTCATATTCCAAAAAATATACTAATCAAATATACAAAATATAATCAATTATGAGAAAAATTAAGTTCAACCACCTTGAGAAATAGCCTTCTCTTGAAATTTTGCTTTAATAGCTTAGAGTGTATGTGATATATTTGTGCACAAGGACACTTTATATGTAGGGCTAAGCCGAAAAAACTATTTTATCTAATATTTTTCATTTACAAAAAATTACCGTTTATTTTTTGAGTCAACAAAAACGATTATAAGTTTTAAAATATAAGAATAGTTATTAATTTTTTACTATAGCATCTACATGATAAATTTGTGATTCATGGTTTAAAAAAACACGTTGTTAATTCAATATAGAGAATTAAGCCAATAAAGAGAGAGAATCAAGTTCAAGTAAAAGGGTGATAGCTCTCTTTTGAAAATTTACATTAATAATTTCTTATTCGACTTCTTAATTTTTCTCCTTGTGCATCCAAAACCAACATTTTAATAAAATCTCAATCTCCCTAGCAAAAATGATTGTTGGTGCTACTCTTTGACATAGCATGGATTTTCTCAACAATGATAAGATTCAATGATAATGTTAAGCCATTGATTCTCAATTACTTAATAGCTAGAAAGTAGAAAAGAAAAGAAAAGGTTATGATGAATAAAAATCATTTGATTAGGGGTTCCCTTTTTCAAATTGTGAATTACAAACACAAATACGAAGGACATATGATCAAAATTCTTCTTCATTAATTTCTTATATAAAAATAGAACACTATAATAACATCCACTAGATCAAATGATACACTCCCCACTAGTGAACTTTTCTCACCTTCTCAACCTCATCATGATGTAATAACTATTAGGGTCTCATACAACATGAGATGGATGATAGTATACCTAAGTTGGCCTAATGGTGGAGAACTTGTTTTATTGAAAGAGAGGTCACAAGTTCAACTCTTGTAGGGGGTAGGGTATGTGAAACTCGTATTTACACCTTGTATTTGAAGTAGGGTTAGGTGCCTCTAATAATGGAGTACAGGGAGTCCGCTATAAGCTTGGGAGTCTCATATATTGTAAGTCATCTAGAGGATCACCTAATATCATATACTATAAAATACAATTTAATTTAATTAAATTTAAATTTTAATCACACGATTGTTACATCCATGAGATCAAATGATACCTTCGCCACTAAAGCTCTGACTAATCTCCACACAAAATGACACTATTGCAAAAACCTAAATCGACATAACACAATATGTTTTCACTAGTTTTTTTTTTGCATTTTTACAACATTGTAGTGACAGATTATAAGGACCAGACCAATTAAAGGAAATGAAATGAATAGTCCTTTTATAGTCCACAACACCAGCCATTTGTTTTTGGGTCTACATATGGTGACAATGATACAAGACTACCTTGTACTCCTTGAGAGATACACCTAATTGTACTACAAACGAGGCGTACATACCCTACCCCATGTGAAATTTGAACTTGTGACCTCTTTTTCCATCATAATATGCAAATTTTGATTTTCGCATAAACATCCCGCCACTAATACTAAAATCTTCCCACCTTCCCACCCTCATGATGTAACAACATGGATGACACAGGAATCACCCATGATATTCACCCACTAGAGATTCCTTTTGAAGTTAGTGATCGTACTTATGACCTTGGAGATAATGAATGAATGAGTGAGGAAGAAATAATTGGTGGTGATACACACACAAAATAGTTTAAAAGGCAAGATGGTGATGAGACAGGGGATTAATTATACACACATTATGTTGTTGTCGGGGGCAATGAAAGGGATCCGGCATGTGGGTCACCTCTGCTCCTTCTCTTCTCTTCCCCCCTCCGTATCTCTTTAATTGCCTTCCACACACACACACCAAAAAGCCTTCCTGCACTTATTGCTTTCATCATTTCATTTGATTGCTTGGAAAGCCAGGCTTGTTGTTCATAAGTTAGAGAAATGATAGGAATGCCCAGTCAATTATTAAGACCAAAAGTCTCCCACCCACCACCGAATTCTTGGGATATGATCCACACTACTTTATCACATGGAAACATGAGAGCTCAGATAAAGAAAGAAAGGATTGCAATTTGCATGCTAGGAAGGAAGGAAAGTACCCAAGTACCTGTTCACCCATTTGTTTTCTTAGAAAACAAGGAAAACAATGCACGTTGTCGGGGCATTGATGGCTACTGCACGTGTGCTTCCATCCACCACTCTATAAACTAAACCAGTAGAGACTCGTAAGTTCACGAATAGCGAGGAGTAGTGAGGGGTTTTAACAAATAACAAAATCTTTCTTAGCAGGCAATCAATCAGAATGGGCCAAGGTGCCGTGTTCACATGCTCCTGTGTTGGGATGTTTTTTTCACGCACGTAACCTTCACCACACACCCAGAGCTGTGATTGGAACCCGGGACTTGCCGAAAGTGCAGATAAAGTATTGTATTCTCTTGTTTGTTGCCATCATCATCATGAGCCCCTTGAAGAAGTTTAACCTATGCTTTTGTTGGTGCTCTAGGAAAGTGATGGAAGTCACATGGAGCAATGAGGCACCCCATTTTTACCAAATCCCATTCATTTTGTTAGGCCACTAGGTACTCATTTTCCTTCATTTTCTACTAGTCCTCTATTCATTTTCTCTTTATGCTTTCTATTATTGTCGTCCGGAGTATGGTTTGAAATGTCGAAGCGAAAATGCTCATGCAATTGAATCCTATTCATAATTGATGAGTGGGAGATATTTTCCATAGAAAATCAAATTGTGATATTGCTATAAGGATTCAACTGTGTAGTTTTTGAGTCAAACTCATTGACCCATGTTTCATGAGTAGTGTGGTTCACAAGAACCCATCTCTCGAACACCTAGCACTCATTGCATCTAGGTGATGCTCTTAGAGGTGATGCACCAGGACTTCCCGGAAGGTCACCCATCCAAGTACTACTCTAGCTCAAGCGCGCTTAACTATGGAGTTTCCTCCATGGTTAAGCCCACTTTGCTTGCAACTTAACATGGGTCAATGGGTTTGACTCAAAAACTACACAGTTGAATCCTGATGGCAATATCACAACCTATTCATAATGTTAACCTAACTCTAACCCTTATTAATATATTATAATCCTAATCATGACCATAATCATAATGTTTATTCTCGCCCTAATATTTACCCTAACCTTGAAACTAACCTTAACCACAACCCTAACCCTAATCATAATTCTATTTCTAACCATAGATCTAACCCTAACCATAATGCTAACCCCCACCCTAATCAATATTAATTGTAATCCTAACCTTAATCATAACCCTAAACGTAATCCTAAACCTAATCCTAAACCTAACCCTAATCTTCACTTTACCCTAAACCCTAATTTTATCTCTAGTCATAATGTCAACTAATTTACTTAGTGTCTTTTGTGTTGCATCATAACAACTATTAGAATATAAATATTTAATGTCTTTTGTGTTGTTTACCTAATGCATGTGGTTTGCGGGCTATTGTGTGCATTCCTTAGGCATTAGTCCCGCCCCAGTTCACCCCTTCTCAAACCTCAACTTAGCAGTAAGACCGACCAAGGTAAGGTAGGTTGGCCGCTAGGCTGGGTCGCAGGGATATCCTTGCCACAACAAAAAAAAAAATGTATATACACAAGATGAACTACTCTACCATCTCTACGATGGATCACAGAATGTGTTTCGAAACGTTGATAAAAAACTTTGACACAATCTAATCCAACAACTCACGACTACTAAAAGAAGAGATAGTACCTATTTTTAAATAAAATTTTCAAAAAAACTATTATAGACAGCTGACGTATATTATATATAATATTAAATATATAAATTTTAGTGTAATCAATAAACAACAAATGGCCTATGAACCGTGGAAAACGCCCGGGTCCGGGAGGGGTGAGGTGGGCCCGCAAAGGGGCGGCGGTGGGGCCAGGTTTAAGGAATAAGGGAAGGCAAGGGCGCAGGGGCGACATGTTTTTGACCGTGGGTCCGGCGGTGACTTGTAGCACTAGAAAATAGCAGCCAATGATTGCAGGCATGGAGGTGTTCCCCGTGGAGGGGGCAGAGCAGCGTGCCTCGTGCAGGCGTCATCATTGCTGCTGCGTCCTGTCACCATCCACGCAGACTGTCGGTGAACGGTTAGACGAAACAGAATTGGTCCATGTGACATACCTCCTCTATATCGCTCCTCTGACCACGTGGCTCTCACATTTTATTGTCGCCTGCACGTACATTCATTATTATTTCCTTCTCTAACGCTCCGGAACCGGTGAGCCGGTGGTCCGCCACCGGCTGTTCCCGGGAACTTACCTAACCCGCCGGGGAGTAAGGGTTTAAAGGGATGTATGTATTCAATCATTCAGTCTCGTGACTTGTCAGAGATTTTACCCTGAGGAAATCTGGGAGTTAGTGTGGGCGCAGTCGAGGTGGATTACGCGAAGATCATGAGGAGTAAATGGTAATTTATTTTAGGGTAGGTGAACTGTAAAATAAGGGTGGGGTTAATAAAAGATATCACACGATGTTTGTGGATGAAGATTACAAGTCATCGTCATCCCATTCCTTTGGGCAATATCCTCAAATGTGTCGCCCACGGTAGGCAGTCTGTTTCCTGTCTATTCATTACACTTTCATTTATTGCTTTTTTAAATGGACTCTGTCTTTAATTTGACGCCCACCTCTCCCTGTCGGCCCATATTTAGAGCACTTGGCTAGTGATAAAAGCTTGTGGGAATGGAACTCTTTATGTTCCCATCTTATTTAAGTCCCCATCTTATTAATGGCAATTGAAAAGGTGGGGTTGGGAGTTTAGGTCAATTAGTAAGAATTTCTTTTGGTGGGTATGAGGTTTCATTTGTCTCTCCTAAGTCTATAAAGTGTCAGGGGAATGCCACGCTAGCATCTATCAATCACATTAGAAAATTTTCTATATATTATAATGGATTGTCTAGCATACGAGGTCTTGTCTCTATCATGTCTACGTAGTTCTAGAGGAATGTCACACTAGCATCTATCAGTTATGTAGTTCTAGAAAATGTTACGCTAGCATCTACTAGTCTTATTAGCAAGCATTTCTTTTGTTAGGTACGAGGACCATTTTTTCTAATTTAGGTAGTACTAGAGGAATACCACACTAGCATTTACTAGTTACGTTGAAAAATTTACTACATATTGTAAGGGGTCACTTGGTACTATAAGTTATAGGGCGGCCACCCAATTCATGTAGTACTAGAGGAATTTCACACTAGCATTTACTAGTTATGTTGAAAAATTTACTACATATTATAAGGGGTCACTTGGTACTATAAGTTGTAGGACGACCACCCAATTCCTGCAATCTTTAAAAATAAATTGTTAAGAAGTAGACGAATATAATAAATGAGGATAATAGTATGTTTTTTACTAGCCATAAAGTTCATATTTTTCAACCTAATAAGAGATTAGGTTGGTGGGAAAGTTTCATACACTATGGATTAACTCACGTTATGAATCCTTTTTGGGAAACTTTTACAAATCATTGCTAAGAGTTTTTATGTCTCTCGAATTCCTCATGGTGAGAGGTCATTGGTGGGAAGTGTTGGATGTGGTAGGAGAACAATTAGAATGTAAATGGTATGGAAATAGATAAATGGACTTAATGATAAATAATAACAAATGTCTTATCTTATTTTTTTTATTTTGTATTGTAGAAGATTTGAACTTTGTACTATTTACTTGCCTACAAACATGAATTTTGCCATTAAATCAAGAGTCCTTTGAAAAAATTACCTAAGTATGGAAATTATAAATTCACCAAAATGAATAAGAATAAAACCATGTCTCTAAATTAATAGATGTAAGTATAGTATTGTACTTGAATTAAACCTAAAGATAAAAAGAGATAAGACTAAAGTAAAAGATTGTGATTAATCTTTTAATGAATGTTTAGTACTAACAATCTAATAATGACCCTAACTAATGATTTGGGAAACGCCATTTAATGCATATTCTTAAATTGGTGTATGGATCAATAAGATAATAGTACACATTCTAGAAAAGTTGATATGAGAGTGGAAAAAAATATATTTAAAAGAAGTAGATAGGCCCCAATCCATGAGATCAGACTAGATGTGTGCCTAGTCCAAGAAGGCATGAATCTTATGGGATAGACAAGTCATAATTAAGGCAACATAATGGTAAGGGTTTTATAATTAAAATTGACTAATGTACCAAATGTATCAAAAAAAAATTGAATGTTAAGACCATATATTTATGTCATAAGGCAAAGGTTATATACTTTTATACTTAACTAATACAATGGTAATTTTAAATAGGGAAAAATATAAATAATATTTAAAGTATAGAAAGATATATATCTATAATTGCAATGCCACGCCATTTTTTAAAAATATTATGACACATCATTCAACTTTAACAAAAAAAATAATTTAATATATATAATTTGTTTAAGGTTCAATTTTAATAATACTATGATTTACTATATGTATTAATTACATAAAATATTAAGATTAACAATAAAGATAAATACATAAGAATATATTAAAAAAAACTTATGTAAAATAAGAATATAGAAAAAATATCTACCCATCTTTTTAAGAGAGTTAATAGGTGACCATATGAGTGAAGGGATTTCAACATCTGAAATAAGCAACTCGTTGCTACATTGCATTCACATGTGTGTGTGTGTGTGAGAGAGAGAGAGAGAGAGAGAGAGAGAGAGAGACCACATCTTTGATTAAAAGGGAAGGGATGTGAACTTAGCACTTTAGATGTTTGCACTATAACAACTTGTTGCTACATTGCATTCATATGTAAGAAAGTGAGGTTATAATAGGTAACCACATCTTCTATGATGACTTGTTGCTACATTGCATTCAAATGTAAGAAAGCGAGGTCAAATAGGTGACCACATCTCCTACAACTTCATGCTACATTGCATTTAGATGTACGAAAGTGGGGTCACAATAGGTGACCACATCTCTCATTGAGAGGAATAGATTTCAACTTAGCACTTCAGATGTTTAAACTACTACAACTTGTTACTACATCACACCCACATGTATAAATAAAAAGGTCACAATAGTAGACTACATCTTCCATCTTCATAGAAAAGAAGAGAATTTCATTAGACCACCTCAAATATTTGAACTACACCATATTGCTGCTCCATCACACCCCATATAAAAATACATATTTTCAAAAAGAAAATCATAATTTTCCACACAAGTTTTTTTAAAATAATAATAATACATTGGCCATCAAGGAAATATAATATTTATTTATTGGAATTTATTTTTATGTTATTTAGAAAACCGGCCATATACCGTCAAAACCGGCCAAATAGCTATAAATGAGTGGGGAAGAAGATAAAAACCGGCCAAATAGGTATCAATTACGGGGTAAGAAGATAAAAACCGGCCACGTACCGTCAAAGTAAAACACTGCGCGCAGCTTCATCTCATTAATTATAAATAATGATTACTAATAATTTATGAACCTGATTTACAGCGAAGTGGTCAGCAGTCAAAGCTGTGAGTGCAGTTGGAGGCCGCGAGGTTATCGGGGCGGGCAGTCGTTATATTCCCAACTGCTGCAAACTCTCACCCATTCCCTTCCATAATTATTCTTGTTTCATACCTCAAGCGTCTGAGGATTCGATAGTGGGCGGGATCTCATCTTCTGCCGCCTGCCGTCTCTCTCCGGCTCTGGCCTATTCTTCTCCTCCCTTACGGCCGACGAATCTTCACTGGCCGTTCAAAAGATTCGCCGGAACTTTGTATTGTTGCGCCAGCCCAGAACTCCATTCCTATATCTTGTGTTGAATGGCGGAGCTTCCTTACTGGGCAAAGATGAGGCCAGCGTCCATGGACAGCTACGGTGCGGAGTTACAGCTCGGAATTTGCAGAGTTGAAGAAGATTTAGAAGCGAGATCGCACAAGGAAATGAGCAGAGGGGAGGGGTCTGGTGTGCCGTTAGATCTGCTCTCGTTGGCCCCTGCAAACCCTAACTCAGCGCCCCTGAGTAGCACCGTCTTCTCCTGGATGAAATCCTCTGGTGTGTATTTGCGTTTCTGTTTCGTTTTTTTTTAATATTTAGGGTTATTTAGTGAAATCATCTGGTTGTTTAGTGAAATTACCTGGCTATTTAGTGAAATTATGTGGTTTCTGAGTGTTCCTTGTATGTCGTTGTAGGGAGGAGCGAGAGGCAGGGCATTGACATGAACCAGATGCCCTCGGCTTCCGCTGGCGACTGCGAATATGACGAAGAGGCGGCCGTTTCTTCTCCCAACAGCACCGTTTCGTCCTTTCACATGGAGGAGGGAGGGCTTTGTTGCAGTGGCAACAACAAAAGGGAGAGCGATAGGGCGTCCTGGAGAGGCAGCGATGAAGAGGAAGGAGATAACAGCAGGAAGAAGCTCCGGCTTTCTAAAGATCAGTCGGCTCTCTTGGAAGAAAGCTTTAAAAAGCACAATACACTCAATCCGGTAAATAAATGCTCAAATCCTTTAAAGAGATGCTCAAATCCTTAAATAATTGCTATAGTCCTTTAAATAATTGCTCAAATCCTTTAAATATCGCAAGATTTTCTGTCTCTCTCACTTTTCTTCAGCTCACCGAATCGAAATTAATGGCGCAGAAGCAAAAAATTGCCCTGGCAAAGCAGCTCAACCTTCGTCCCCGGCAGGTTGAAGTCTGGTTCCAGAACAGAAGAGCAAGGTTTGTTCTACAGAACTTTAGCTTTAAATATTTGTTTACTTCTTACCGTACAATTCCAGAAGATTTACACAGCCGGAAATCATAACAAACAGTAATCACAACAAACGGTCCATTAACAGGCTCCAGTTTGTTGTGGTAACCGTCTGGTATAATTTCCTTTAAAGGTATCAACTGCTTACAAATGGCGTGATTACAAAGAAGTTAGGGCTAAATAATTTGTGATTATGCAGAACAAAGTTGAAGCAGACTGAAGTGGACTGCGAATTTCTGAAGCGGTGCTACGAAAATCTGACGGAAGAAAACAGGCGGCTGCAGAAGGAAGTGCAGGAGCTGCGAGCTCTGAAAGTTTCAACTCCATTGTACATGCAACTTCCAGCAGCAACCCTCACCATGTGTCCGTCCTGCGAAAGAGTGGCTACAGCCACCACGCACAGATCACCATGGCAGCCCATGCCCATCGCTTCTGCCCGTCCTGTTCCGCCTCAACGTCAGGTCTTAACCATATGCAGACCAAACACACAGCCTTAGGAAATTCTCTAAACTTGTTCGATCCGCCATGATAACAGTTAAGCTAGCTGAGAAAATTCAAAGATGATAATTAACATCGTCTACATAATTACAGCGCTCATAGATATCTTACACTCCGCTTGTGCAACGGAATAGTAAAAGCCATTATTCCCTGGTAATTTTGGGACCATGGTATACGTGAAGGATCTTAAACAAGCAGTTTTATGTATCATAATTGTCTGAAAGCTTGAAAATATCCCAATCTTCATATTATTTGGTACTTCCAATGTCTGAACAAACTGCTCTCATCTTTTGCCCTCATTAATGACTGGTAACCAGTACGGTAGCTAATCTCGAAAAGGATAAACACGTGATATGGTATGATTATGAATATAAAAAAAATCAACATTTTAATAAACATTAATCTACATCTGTATCGTATTGCACGCTACTTTAACTTTGTTGGGTTTCAAGAGTTTTTAGTTTTTGGGGATTTGAGTGCTTAGTGCACAAGTGCCTTTCAGGATTTTGTGGGATACTAAGTGTATACCCGACACTTTTAAAAGACAATTTTGTTTTACATTACTTTATTTTAATTAACTTTTCAGAATGTCTATCCTAGTAAATATAGTGGGGCATCACTTTCATATTACTTAGATTTAAGAATGTTTAATTATCATTATTAATTTTAAAATTAAGCTTATTTAACTATGCAAAATTTTGTTCAAGTGTTGTATTGTATGGTTTTTTTTTTTATATATAGATGTGGGTACATTCAAGATCACATCAAATGATTTATGTTTTTCAATTCATCATCAATAGGTAATTTTTTAAAAATATATTAAATCCTATGATATGTTTAGGAATATATATATATATATATATATATATATATATATATATATATACTTTTTGTTTTACAATATGTACTTCAAGGATAATATCTTGGATCTTATTTCTATTTCAAGGAGCATGTCTACATCACCTTAGTTTAAAGGAAGATAATTGTATATCCTACATATCTATACTTTTGTTTTATATTACTTAACAAACAATCATGGAAAAAAGAGGTAAAAACATAGATCATATCAAGGCAAAAGAAGCTTCAACTTATAACTAAAACCTTGAGGTAATCAAAGGAGAGATAAATCAAGACAAGTGAAGTAGACAAAAGAAACATCAACTTGAAAACAAAAACCTAGAAATAATCAAAGGCAAGAAAAATCAAGCTAAGCAAGGTTCCCTTTTACTATGCATAATTTTTTAAATTCTTGGAAAATAATGTTTGGAAGAAGATTCTTTGAAATTTATAACATATGGTCATCTAACCTTATTGGTAAATGTATAACAAATTCTATGGTCAACATAGGATCCCACCTCTATTTTGATGGTCAACATAGGGTCATCTAACTTATGATTTCAATTCAAAATTATTGAGTAAATGTATAACAAATAATAATGTAAAGTTAAAAATCTTACATACATCATATAATCAAAAAAATTATTACAATGGTTGAATCATGATAGACTTCTATCAATTCAATAATATTTTCTTCTTTCTTCAATAGTTTTATACAAAATTTCTTTTGTGCAATGAATATCGTGATACTTGAACACAACTAAATTATCTTTACATATCTCATAATAGGATTTATATGACAAGTTATCAACCTTTTAATAAGGCATTTTGTATTTACTTAATATTAACATATATTCTAGCACAAGCTAACATGCTAGGTGAATCACTAGTCATGTCAAAAATATTAAAAATATATTTTTTAATAATTAATTAATATAAAAATATGTTAATATTAATTAATTATATCTTTTATAATTTATCTATGTATATTTGTATTGTAACTCTCTTCTAGATGTAGTCTTAAAATATTGTTTAGGACAATGTTATTAAATGTGATCTAAAAAACATTATGTTCTACATTCCTTTATTGTTAATAGAGGTTTTTATATTAACTTCTTTACAAAAGATAATATGTCCTTTAACACACAATTATCTTCCTTTTTATCACTAACATGTTATAGGTGATGATTTTTTTCTCATAATTTAAATTCCATTTTCTTAATGATGATATCTACAAAAAGGCCATCAAAAATTTCTTATTGGAGCTTAGAACCACAATCTTGAAATAAAGAAGATAGAACACATTATGTAGCTGCATAAAGCTCCTACTGAAAGTGATAATGAGTTATACATGGAATCATGACTAATATCATTACCAAGACTCCATTGAAAGTGAACAAACTTCTCATGCACCATAATCTACTACTAAAGATCAATTGAAAAACTATATCATGTACTCACAAAAATCACTTTTTCACTATAATCAACATACCAATGTGTATAGTCCTAAAAAGTTAGGACTCATTGTGGGATACTTACTAGGACCTATTAGCCCCTATTTTGATGATTTTGAGCTTAGAATGCTCGTTATGCTTGATCCTATCAAAACCTATATTTTCTCCCTCTTCTCTTTTTCTTCCTTCCCGACATCCAATGTAATCCTGGGCTCATTTCCCAAGGTACAAGTCGCCATTGGCGGCCTGTCCCAGGCATTTTGGGCCCAAAATTTGCCCGGAGCCCAATGTCAGGGTTTTAGTGTGATTTCTTGATTTTTTGTTGGCATGGATCAAATTTGAATCCTGAAATGAGGCTGTAAAGTATAAAAGGACCTCTCATATCCTCATTTTGACATCCATTATCAAAAGCAATTATATCATATACAAGTATTTTGGCAACCAAGCTTTCAATTTTTCAAGCAAGCAAGAGCAATTGGATTCAAGATTTGAAGGCAAGCATCCCAACTCAAGATCTCCAAGCCTCCATTTCTTACCGATCATTAAAATTCAAGGCAATATTATCCAATTGAAGCAAGTTTCTCTCCCATGATGGATGTTGTCAATCAGGATTGCACCCACAATGGAAAGTTTAAAACCTTGCAATCCTATTGGAACATGGAAAAATTGTCACTGGTGGAAAGGAGAATGAATCTCTGGATCATAGGATGAATTCCTCGTTGTGATCACCTAAAACTAATTTTGACTGGAAAAAAGGGGTAAAAGGATATGCTAAAAATTTGAAATAATAAACTAACATGTGATGCACCAATGATAACTTGGGGCAAGATTCCACAAGACTTTCCACAAAAATATTAAAATCACAACACACTTAGACAGTCCCTGCAAAAATGACTCTATGAAAGGCCTCTGAATCAATACAAAAAGAGGAAAACACTTATGTTTCCACATTTCAAATACTAAATTTAAACACATTCGTAAATCTGCACCCTAGGTTATCATATTCTGCATTATATTTGAAGGAATATTGATAAAATAAAGGCTATAAACACAATACTTGAATTCAATAACTCACAATCAAAGATGAACACAGAAAAAAAAATGGAAGGAACACAATCTCTGTATATAAATCTACCAAATTTGCACAAAAAATGCCCCAATACAATAATGCTCAATTTTGCAAAAAATGCAAAATTGGCAAAAAAATGAAGTCCTTGTAATTGAATTGAATGTTATGATCGCTTTGCTATTATGATTGCAATTGATCTAATTAATTCTCACTGTTTTAATGTATAGCTCTTCTTTGTAATAGCATTGGTAAACAATTTTTAATTATAATGCCTTTAACACAGTCACTTTGGCTCTGTTCATGTACCATACCTCGTACACAATTGAACTTGAATGTATATGGAATTTATGCAGAAAGAACACTCTAAAAAATTGAATACATGCTATTGGCGATGTAGTTGTCTTGAATATACCTGACTCTGAATGTGGCACTATATATCTAACTTTTGTTGTAACATATGACCTACTTCACCCTTTGCATTCACGCTTCTCTTAAAATTGAATTGCTAGTCTACGATTAAAAAATGTTGCCCAATAACAATCATGATAGCTATTGGTGCTTCATTAAATTGATCTTGTTTGACACTTGTCTATTCCTTCTACAACAGTTATGGTTGTTCCTGTATATGAAACTATGGTGCTTGTAGTCATATTTTCTTTAAACTATTCTTCAAGAGGTTTGTGATAACTATGATCAACATTGAATCTTAATCCTTATAATAACAACAAGAGTATTAAATTGCAATTCTTTTAGAATCATACCTCTTCAGTGCTTGGATGATTGTTCCCTTGAATAAAACCCTTTCTTTGTTACCTCAATATGGAATCTCGCCTGGTTTCTATAGCTCTGTCTCTTGGTATGCATGACCTTGTAGCTCATTAAGGAATGCATCAAATCTTCCAAAATCATAACTTGGAGGTCTATTGATGACCGCTTTATGTTTACATAGGTATCAAAGGACCTCAAGTTATGATTTTGAAAGTAACTAAAAGTATGCCTGAGAAAACCACCTCCCTAATGTCCTTGCTACAACAACCACCATCAGGTCAAAAGGTTTCATAGAATTAACCCATGTCCCTTTGATAACCTCTCTTTTCAGATTTGTCTTCAATCTGCCCCTGTGAGTTAGAAGGTTTCACAATAATGATAAAGGCATCCCTTCAATAACTCAACTATGTGTGCATACTTCTCATCATGCTGGGCTCAACCCTCGTGGGAGCCCAATTGATTCCACATGGTGAAAAGTATACTTACATACTTGTACCTGCACATGACATACACATTACTAGTAAAAGCATTATAATTTAGTTCATTCAACCTTTTCTTTGCATATTTTTGGATGTATAGTAGGAAGAAATAAGTGTATTTTATGAGATCTTTCATTGCTCAGTTCTGTGAACTGACTCCCCTCCTTTCAATTATTTTTTGCAGACACACTTCAAGGATATGGGACCTGGGCTCTCCTTCAACATAGAAATCTGCCCTTATTAGGCAATGGAGGATCTCATCCCTACTCTTTCTCTTCTCTTTTATTCATTCTGAAATATATTCCAATTTGGTTTTCATAGTAACCATTGCTTGTGTGGAACATTTTTATGCACTGTACTTCCCTCTCTTGTAACAACAATACACTTTTCACTTTGATTTTTCAACATGGCACTTCAGTTTGTATTTATCTCTTCATAATACAATTCAGATGTAATTTATAATTTTCTTTTGTACATGAAGTGAATAAAGATTTTATCCCTTTGGAAACACTTCATTTCTATTCTAAAGATATAGGACAATAGATAACATGCTTTTCCCAGAAAATCCCATGAAACTCAAAATAAAATATTCAACTTGAATTTGAATTGTACGTTGGCACATGGATAACATCAGACAAAATAAAGTAAAATGAACCCCTTTCACTAAGAATAAGCAAAGATGATAACAACTCGACCAATTGAAGTATGTAGTGAAAATTGGTAACATTTTTGGCGACCTCTCAGGGGTGTTTGCCTACTAAACAGAATAGGACCAGTACCTTTGTACAATCCATTGGGCATATGATTCAAATTTCTCTCTAAAACTAAGAAAACTGAAACTCCTCCAAACCACAAAAGAAATGAAACTAAACACACTTGAAAACTGAAAACATGTGCATCAAATCACTTGGAGGAAACAAACTATAAGTGAAAACAAACCTCTGTATTATTGGAGTTGATGAAAAATATCAACCCACAACTCCCAAGAATCACCTGCATGCAAACCTGTCACAGAAAGAGAGAAGCAAAAAGGCTATGGAGGCCAAAAATCACAGATTGATGGAAGAGGAAACATCTTGTGCAAATAATGGAGAAAAAACTCTTAATGCAATAACATCCTCAATTAATTAATAACCATCGAAATTGAAAAATTTACAAAGAGGGAATCCTTATAAAAGGATACCAAAACCCTAAACGGGAAACCCTAAAGGGAAAATCTAGGTTGCATAATAATAATTAATAAAAGAATTAATTATTAAATGCCTAAAGTTTAGCTTAAGTAAAAGAGAGATAATAAGTGACT
>MU227297.1:799683-810742 GCA_018584345.1 Thuja plicata
AGAGAGAGAGAGCTAGGGTTTGAGAATCTCAGCGGAGTGAGAGTAAAAATGTATATCTCAAAAAGAATGAACAATAATTACAAAAAAGCGGCTTATAAGGTGAGAAACCCTAAAGCCGGAGAAAGCTAGGTTTGTGCATTAATAATTAATAAACATATTAATTATTATGCACCTAAATGACAAGCTTAAGTGTAAATAGAATAATAGCGACCTTTAATAATTAAATCAGATAGACTTAATTATAAAGGTAAAATGACTATTACTCTAACAAACTATTCCTTTAGGAGTCTATTCTTCTCTTTTTTCTCTTCTATATTCTTTTCCAGCTCTGTGTTGGTCACCATTTTACGTGAATCTACAGACTCGTCTAAAGACAACACTCAAACAAAAAAAGACCAAATATTCTTTCTTTGATACCAATTAGATGGGGTAGTGGGATCTATTGCTAGAGGGTCATCTTAACTCTTCTCTAAGGTCTCTTTCTCAAACCTTTTAGGTTATCGTAAACCCTAACCCAAGGGAAGTCACTAAGATCTTCACCTCTCACTCAAGACCTAGTTCCCCATTAAAAAATTATTCTTCCATGCTTACTGAACCTACAAGGGTAGATTCATGCTCCTCACTAAACCAACTCATTCAGCCTATACACTCAAAACATATTCCCTCACTTTTCTTCCCTAACTAAACTATCACCAACCTCGCCTAGGGTAAGAACTCCACCCTCATGTCCAACACCTCTCCTACAAAAACAAAATAGAAAATTATATACAAGGGCTCATCTCAGATTCCATCTAGGCACATGGTTCTCACCATGGATTCAAGAATCATGAAGAGCCATACAATATTTACTACCCAAAACAGGCCAAGAAGTCACAACCTGCAAAACAAAACAAACTAAATATTTGCACTCAAGACAGATAAAAAATGTGTTATATTGTTGTGACTGATCAAGAAAGTACTATCCAAGAAATTTTTTTACCTTTCTGCAATGCGTGGGGTTCGGGGGCGGAGCCCCGAGAAAAAAAATTGAGGCTTATTTCGGCCAATTTCTGGACCGACATGTTCTAACCCTAAAGCGGCATAAAGTTTGTATAAATTGGCTTAGGGTTAGGGTTTTATTATTATATTGTATGTTTTACTGAGGTATTGAGCTATAAGGGATCTGTGCATTGCAATCTGATTGTAATCACTGGATAATAGAAAGATTGTACTTGCTTTTTGGTGGGCGTAGCCCAGGGCTTGGGTGAACCATGTTAAATCTTTGTGTCTTGTGTTCTCTTCTATTTTGGTTTATTATTCTCTGATATTGGTTATAATTCTGCATGTAATTGTTATTTCTGTCTTGTTAATCCTAACAAGTGGTATCAGAGCCAGATTGTCTTTAGTTATACTCTGCAGGAAGATCTCACAGTTTAGTGGGAGTCTCAGGGTTGAGTGGGAGTAATGTAAGATGAGGGTAAGTTGAAGGTTGATAAGTTTAACAAGAAGAACTTCCAATTATGGAAAATGCAGATGGAGGACTATCTCTATCAGAAGGATTTATGGCGACCATTGGAAGGACCAATCAAGAAACCCATTACTATGTCTCAGGAGGATTGGGATGTTCTGGATAGAAAGGCATTGGGTAGCATTTGCTTATGCCTGGCACAATCGGTGGCATTTAATATTACCAAAGCAAAGACATCTAAAGAGTTGATGGAAACCCTAGCAAAGTTGTATGAAAATCCTTCCGCTTTGAATAAGCTATTTCTTATGAAGTGTTTATTTAATATGAAGATGGCAGAAGGTAGGTCAGTGACTGATCATTTAAATGAGTTTAATATAGTTACTAGTCAATTATCTTCTGTAAGTATAAATTTTTATGAAGAAATTAGGGCTCTTTTGATTATGTGTTCTTTGCTAGAAAGATGGAGTAGCTTGATTATTGTTGTTAGTAATCATGTTTCTAATTCGAACACCCTAAAATTTGATGATGTTGTTGGTGTTATTCTGAGTGAGGAAATTCGTAGAAAAATATCAAGCAGATCTACATCAGGTAGTGTTTTGAATGCAGAAAGCAGAGGCAGAACAAGAGATAGAGGAAACAACTTTAGAAATCATGGGAAGTCACGAGGAAAATCAAAAGGAAAGAGGTCTCAATCAAGAGGACCTAGTGACTGCTGGTATTGTGGAAAACCAGGTTATAAGAAGAAAGATTGCTAGTCTCGGAAGAATAAAGAAGGAGAAAAATATGAAGGCAATAAGGAGGCAAATGTGGTAAGTACTAAATCTGAAGATGATGTTTTGATTCTTTCACTTGATAATGTTGATGATTCATAAGTTCTAGATTCAGGGGATTCTTTTCATGCTACACCCCATAGGAGTTATTTTATTGATTATGTCCAAGGTGATTTTGGGCAATTTTATTTGGGAGATAATGAACCATGTCAAATTGTTGGGAAGGGAAGAATTAAGATTAAGTTGCATAATGGGAATCATTGGCTACTACAAGAGGTAAGACATGTTCCAAGGCTGAGTATAAATTTAATTTCAGTAGGGCAACTAGGTGATGAGGGTTGCACAGTTACTTTTAATGATAAAAATTGAAAGGTTTCAAAAGGTTCCTTCATAGTAGCAAAAAGTGTGAAAGTAGGCATATTATATCTTTTTACATGTAATATTGTTCCTTCTACTCTAATTGTTACAGATAAAAGTGAATGTTCGAGAATAGTTGCTGCAGTTGAGCAGGTAGAAAATGAAGCAGTTGTTGTGGATACCGAAACAATGCTGTGGCACAACAGACTTAGGCACATGAGTGAGAAAGGTATGAAATTACTTCACTCAAAGAAATTTTTACCAGGTCTGAAATGTGTAAATTTGGATTTCTGTGAAAGTTGTGTTTATGGGAAACAAAAGAGAGTCAGTTTCTTGAAGGGTGGGAAGGAAAAGAAAGATGATAAATTAGGCAGAAATATGAAGTATTTGAAACTTTTAAAAAATGGAAAAGCATGGTTGAAAATGAGACTGGTAAAAGATTAAAATGTCTCAGATCTGATAATGGTGGTGAGTATTGCAGCAAAGAATTTGAAGATTATTGTTCCTCTAATGGTATTCGTAGGCAAAAAATGGTTCCAAGAACTCCACAAGAAAATGGAGTGGCTGAACGCATGAACAAGACAATAATAGAGCGTGCAAGGACTATGAGATTGCATGTTGGGCTCCCCTTAAACATGTGGTCAGAGGCTATAAATACCAATATTTATTTAATTAACAGAGGTCCCTCTACTCCTTTGGGTTGTGGTATTCCAGAGGAAGCATGGACTGGTAAGAAGGTTAGTTATTCTTTTCTTAGAACCTTCGGTTGTGAAGCATTTGCACATATAGATTTTGAAAATAGAACGAAGCTGGAAGAAAAATCAAATAAATGTATATTTGTTGGATATGGCATTGATGAATTTGGCTATAGACTTTTCAATTTTGAAAATCGTAAAATTGTGAGAAGCAGGGATGTCATATTCAATGAGAAAATATTGTACAAAGATCTGTTGCGACAGCATGAGAAGAAAGATGTTGATTATGTAGAGTTGGATGATACTCCAAATGATAATGTTCCAGTAATTCGTTATGCTCCACAACAAAAACAACCAAAAAAATACCACACACCCCAATGAATGTTAGACGGTCAACAAGGCTAAGTAGACCTCCAGATAGATTTTCACTTTCTTTGTATTCTATTTTATTAACTGATGCTGGTGAACCTGAATGTTATAATGAAGCTATGCAGGTGGATACAAAGCTTCAGTGGGAGTCTGCAATGACAGATGAAATGGACTCCTTGCTAAAAAATTTGACTTGGGATTTATATAAGTTACCTGGAAGTAAACGGGCTTTGTAGAATAAATGGGTTTACAGGTTGAAAGAAGAAGATGGAGGTAAGAAAAGATTTAAAGACAGATTAGTCATAAAAGCATTTGCATAGAAACATGGTATTGATTTTGATGAGATATTTTCTCCAGTTGTTAAAATGACTTCTATTTGTACTGTTTTAAGTATTGTGGCTACTGAAGATTTGCATTTAGATCAACTTGATATTAAAACAAATTTTCTTCATGGTGATTTGAATGAAGAAATATATATGGTACAGCCATATTTGAGGTCAAGGGTAAGGAGAGTTTAGTGTGTAGATTGCAGAAAAGTTTATATGACTTGAAGCAAGCACCTTGGTAATGGTATATTAAGTTTGATACTTTTATGAATGAGAATGGATACACTCAATGTAATTCTAACTATTGTATTTATTTCAAGAGGTTAAATGAGGACAACTACATTATTTTATGTTTATATGTTGATGATATGCTTGTAGTTGGGTCTAACATGGATCATATTAAGGGGTTGAAACAAAAGTTAGCAAAATCTTTTGCTATGAAGGATTTGGGGGCAACAAAAAAAATCCTTGGCATAAAAATTTGCAGAGATGGAAGAATAGAAAATTAACTCTATCTCAGGCTGATTATGTTGAAAAGGTGTTACAGAGATTCTCCATGAAGGATGCCAAAGCTATCACTACACCTTTGCCTGGTCATTTGAAATTTACTAAGGAGATGTGTCCAAAGACACCAAAAGAAGAGGAAAAAATGTTGAAGATACCTTATGCTTCAGCTATAGGGAGCTTAATGTATGCTATGGTGTTTACTAGGCCATACATTGCACATGCAGTGGGAGTCGTTAGCAGGTATATGAGTCACCCTAGGATTGAGCATTGGAATGCAGTCAAATGGATTCTCATATATTTGAGAGGTACATCTAATAAGTGTTTACACTTTGGGGGCTCTACTACTATTGTTTATGGCTATGTTGACTCAGATTTGGCAGGAGATATAGATACTAGGTGGAGTACTACAGGTTATGTATTTACTTTTGGTGGGACAATAGTGAGTTGGATTTCTCGGTTACAAAAGGTGAATGCCTTATCCACTACAGAGGCAAAGTATGTTGTTGCTACAGAGGCAGCCAAGGAGATGATATGGCTTCAATTCTTCATGGAAGAATCGGGACATGCACAGGCGGATAACTATCTATATTCAGACAGTCAGAGTGCCATACATCTTGCGAAGAATTCCACTTTGCACTCAAAGAAAAAGCACATACAGTTGCGGTAACATTTCATTCATTCAGTTTTGGATGATGGACAGTTAAATCTGGAAAAGATTCATACATATGATAATCCAGTGGATATGTTTACAAAGGTTGTAATGAGGAAGAAGCTGAATTCTTGTTCAACTTTGGTTGGTCTTCTAGATTGAATAGACTAACAGAACAACAGAGTCCAGGAAGGTTGGATCCAATGGGAGCTTCACAGGGTAGCAGTTTAGCTACAAGATCAGTCTCCAAGTGGGAGAATTGTTGGTTTACATGGATTTTGATTAGTCCCCAAGTGGGAGATTATTATATTGTGGTGACTGATCAGGAAAGTACTATCCAGGAAAGTGTTTTACCTTTCTGTAATGCATGAGGTTTGGGGGCGAAAGCCCCTGAATTTTTATTTTTGTCTCGTTAATCCTAACAAAATGCTCAAAGATAACTAAAAACACTCTCTAAAATTCTTCTATTCACTGTCTGGACCTTCTTGAACAATTAACCACTACTGAAAATATCTATAACCTACTCCTATATATTTCATGCTCTCTAACAACTTTCACCAACCTCCTAAAGAAGGTATGAGCAATCATTAAGTAACCTCCCATTACTTGAACAGTCCATTAACACAAAGGCAACATGTAGGAAGCCGTTACAAAAGACCCAACTGGTCACAAAAGTCAAAACCCATGATTTCCAGGTCGTTAACCAACATCACCGAGCATCAGTGTCGAGCGTCGGTACAAACAAAACATAAGCATCAAGCGTCAGTCAGCAACTCTGAGCAACATCACCGAGCGATATCCCTGAGAGACATAGTGTAACCTAAGCGACATCACTGAGTGACATCACTGAGTGGCCTGAGAAGCATCACCGAGCGGCCTGAGCAGCATCACTGAGAAACATAGTGTAACCTGAGCACCAGTACTACCCGAACACCAGTGTAAACCGAGAACTTCATCTTAGTGCCTTTTCACCTTCTTTGGTTTCTAGAGCCTTGGTTGGATTTCCAGAGGTTTACAAACTACCTCAACACACACTAAACTAAAAAACAAATAACTTAAACAACTATGGTGTTTGTTCACCGAATTGACCTCGGTCATTACAAAAGTGGTAGAACAAAACACCTTACAAACAAATTACAATCCCAAAATGCTTTCTAACCTAGGTGCTCTCTCACACACACACACACACATATTCCTTTTAATTATTTAAATATTGTAAGTCCTAGCGATCATCCACATATACCATAGCGATCATCCACATATACCATGACATCAAACTCCTCCAAATTCTTTAGCTAATACTATCCAATTTGGTACAGGAGCACCTATGAAGTCACCTAAGGTCACCATGGATCCAATAAAAGGTAGAGGGTCAAATTCATCCCTAAATTTAAATTGGGGTGTATTAGGACCAATAATGATAATTTGTAATAAAGAATGCAATGAAATATTGTCAAGTCCTAATTGTCTAGGTAGAGGACTAGGACATCAAAATATTGTAAGTTGGGTCAATAGTACCCAAAAGGGTATAAGTAGGACTTATAAGTGTTTAAGGGAGTTAATTAGACCCTAGGAATATGATTTAATAAGTTTTATAAGTTAGAATGCTTAAATTTTCAAAATTATGTAAGTTAAGAATTTAAATATTTGAATCTTAACGGTTACTTAGTTTAGGAGGGAAATGAAGTTTTAATGACTAAATGCAATTGTAACCAAACCAAACTGATTGGAAGTGGTTTATATGGTTACTAGGTATCATATATGACTTTCCTATGGTAGGGAAAAGGGACAATACGACCTGGTATAGAGATTGTACGTACTGCACAAGTTTGAAGCAATAAAGTGGTAGTTTTTGCAAATTTCTTGATTTTTGAATGTTGTAATGAGTTTAATTCATTGAATAGAAATAAATGTGTGTTTTATAATTTCTTTAAATCCATTTTCAATCCATTTGCATTGAGTTTTCTTTGAAATTCTCTGATTGTACTGTAACAGAGCATAGTTTTGCATTATTTTAGGAGAATGGATTGAGATTCACCCCCTTTTTGTAATCACTGTAACTTGGGGATGAATCACACATGTGTATTATAGTTAACTAACACTAAATATGTAATAAAACACATCATATGTTGTAGGTGATCGCCATTTGATAATTGTTGCAGGGTTAAGGAGCATGGAAATGCTTGCATAGTTATTGCAGCAGCATATTGGGCCTTATGAGGAACACTTTTATGCTGGGAAGAACTTAGTTATGTTGAAAGGATGGTGAATCAACCTTTGGTTTGTTGAGATTTCTCTTGGAGAGTCTAGATTGGAGAAGCCCTAGTTTTGGAGGGTTTGGGAAGCCTAATTTGGGGATTTTAATGTTCCCAAGGGTTTGAGACTAATTAATTTCATATTTAAGTGTTTTAGGACACAATTAACCACTTTCCAAGAGTTAGAGTATTTTGGTTAAGTTTATGATATAGTTCCTTTGTAAAAGTGCCTATTTTTATGCATTTTTAGGGTCCTAAAGTTGTAACAGCAAGGTATGGTCTAAAACAACCTACCTCTTTCTTTATATATGTTGTCAATATTGATAATGGGTATCTGAAAACCTAATTTTTTTGCCAAGTCATTCAAAATTATTTGGAATTATGGGCTCTAGAAGGTCGTTGATGTCCTAATGCAATACAATTAGGCCTCTTGGCATAATTCAAGCACTTTGTGCATAGCCCGTAGAATTTGAATCCATAGCCAGTGGATTCTTTCTGAATTTGATTTAATTAAGTCTCTTGTGGCTTTAGAAACCTTTAGTCAAGGTGTTGGGTTGAAATCTCCTTTTGAGTTATTTGGGAAGGGTATCTTTGAACCTTGTATTTCCCTTATATTTTCAATCCTTCCATCTTGTCAAGAAGCCCACTACCCTATCTTCTACTCCAAGTGATATCAGAGAAAGTAAGAACTTGGGAGAAAAGTTAGGTGTGCATGTCTAAAGAAGAGTTTGAATATTTTGAAGAAGAGGCTCAAAACATGTCTCCAAAGATGACAAACATGCAACTTGCTAGGATGGTGATGGATCAAGAAAAAAAGAACAAGAGATTGGAAGAATTCATTGAAAGATTGACCAATCTTGTTGAGAAGAGGGATTCAGACCCTCATGATGATGAATATGAAGCAAAACAAGAACCTTATGAAGAAAGGTTGGATCCTGACGATGCTAGACTAGTGAATATCCTAAAGGCAGTTAAAGGAGGAGAATCCAAAGTCAGAGAAGAGATCCCAATGTATACTGGGAAGATGGATGAGGAAGTGCTCCTTGATTGTTTTAGTGTTGTTGAGAACCACTTTGACTGTGAGGACATTGAAGACAAGCATAAAGTGAAGATTGAAAAAGCAAGACTTAAGGGTCATGCATTGCTATGGTGGGATTGCCTACAAGCATAAAGGTGAAAGAAAAGTCTAGCAAAGATCACATCATGGCATAGAATGATAAACAAAATGAGGAAGAATTTTCTACCTAAGGAATACAAGGCTCAAATCTTCAAGAAGATCCAAGGGTTGAAGAAGAAGGACATGGATGTCCAAAGGTATACAGAGGAATTCCACGTGCTTGACATCAGAGCCTCTCATGATGAAGATGTGGAAGAGAAGGTGGATATATATCTTTGAGGGATAAGGTACAACATCCAGGATGAGATGAGCATGGCCACACCAAGCAATCTTGAAGATTGCTACAAGTTGGAAATGAAATCAGAAGACAAGCTTAAGAGAAGACAAGAGAGGCAAGGCAGTTCAAGAGGGAAACAAAACAAGGGAAAAGGAGTGAATCCAAGCCAAGGATAGAATGAGAAGGGTAAAGAGAAAGTCTCAGATCAGAAAGGGGAATTAAGAAGTGGTAGAGTAAAGAGCTTCCCTTGAAATGCCTACAAGTGTGGTGAAGAAGAACACCCATTCTACAAGTGTTATGAAAGAGAAGCCAAGAAGAATGATAAGAGGGTCTAATTGGTCCAAGGAGATGATGACAATAAACAAGAGGAATAAGAAGCACACCATGACTATGCATATCCTGAAGAAGGTGAGCATCTCTTGATGGGAAGGTAACCTATCCAACATATACCCAAGGTATCCATCTTTAGAACAAATTGTAAATGCTATGGAAAAGTATGCAAGGTTATCATAGATTTTGGTTCATTTGACAATCTAGTGTCCTATGAGATGGTAAATAAGTTAAACTTACCTAAATTTCCTATTGGTAGACCATATAGAGCCTCTTGGGTCAGTAATGATCATAACATTGTGATTAAGGAGCAAGCATACATAGATTTTTCAATTGGGGGTTATGTTGATAGTGTTCTGTATGATATAGTTCCCATGACATGTCACCACATCATCTTAGGGAGACCATGGCAGCCTTCAAGAAAGACCATTCATTATGGTTTGAAGAATGAGCATGTAGTGCACAAGGAGGGAAGAAAATTCACTCTTAAACCTCTTCCAAGTCAAGTAGAAGAAGTTGATAGCATCATTATCTTTGGTTCAAAAACATGTGTTGATTTTCAGATTCCAAAGGATGAGAAGATGGTGACTACAGAGCAGCAGCCTAAGACCACTTTATTGGTCTTGAAAGATGAGTTTTTGGATAGTCATGAGGCATTGACTGTGAAATAGAAAACATGGCATGAAGATGGTGTCCTTATTGGCACAATGTGGTGTCCTTTGAAGCAAGCAATAAAGAAAATTACAGAGGTTTAATTGAAAGACACAATGAGGGGTCAATCTGATCGAAGGAGATAGTTGCAAGGACAGTTTGTAGACACACAAGATCACTATTTGCAGCAGTATGATGACAGATTTGATCTTAGTTACATTCCTTTTGTTTCTCACTCTTTGTTTGCAGGAGTGAAGGGTAAGAGGACAAAATTGGAGGTTGAACAAAGGGCTCACAAGGTAAAGAAGAGAGGACCACCTATAAGGAAGATGGGAGGCACAAATACATAATCCCTTAGTTCTTGGCACAAGAACTTTTTCCAAGGTGGGGTGTATGGTGCAGGAGCACCTATACAGCACCTAAGGTCACCATGGATCTTGTATCATCTTAAAATGGAAGTACTTCCATGTTAAGAGAATTTAGCCCTCCTTAGGGGATTTATTTGACCTCCATTACATCATCCCCCCATTTCTGCATCATCCCCCCTGATATGCTCCTCCTTATACCACTTTTGGGACTGATTTCTGCATTCTGGGTTGCAAGACTCTGTTTCTGAGATACAGGGATAGGGTCGACCTTCTAGGACAGGGTCGACCTTGGCCCTGCCCTAAGATAGGGTCAACCTCAGCCCTATCCTAGGACAAGGCCGACCTCGACCCTGTCCCAAGGTCCCAAACCCAGAATCCCACAGTTTCCCAAATGTCGGTCTTTGCAAAAAGTTCTCTCCCGCTTCCGGGTTGGCTGTTTTGGGTTTCAAATTGGTTGATTCCTAAATTATATTTAATATAGGTCCTATCCTAGGGGTAAAGGATTAAATGATGATTTAATTATCCTATGTAGGCCTCCTTAGAAGATTGTGCCCTAATTTCATATAAAAGGAAGCCTTCTCTCTCATTTTTCTCTAAGCATTATCAACTATCAACTAAGTGATAAGAGGTGATCAAGATTTTGCTCAAGCATCCATTGTTCTCAAGGTGTTCAATTCTTCTTCTCAAGTATTCAAGTTCTCCATTGAAGATCAAGGATTCAAGCTTTCAAGCCTTTGAAGGGATTACGTGCAAACATTCAAGATTCATTATTCAAATCCTAGATCTAGCCATCATGGTGGTGTGATCTTCCTTGAAGATCCTTTGTGCATCCTCAAAACTCTTTCAAGGTGGATTCCAAGCATACAATCATGGAGGTTTATGGTTTCTAAAGTCCATGCTTTCATATTTACATACTTGCTACATTTGAATTACAATTGCAT
>MU227297.1:810792-841299 GCA_018584345.1 Thuja plicata
ACATACTTGCTACATTTGAATTACAATTGCATATCTATTCAATATCATAGCTTCACTATTAGATTCAATTCTACTACTTGTTAGCTTTCCATACTTTATTGATTTCAAGGTTAATTCCTAAATCAGGATTTGACCAAGGCAAACCCCTCCCCAAAAAAAAACAAACATTTTTCTTGCAGGTACAGGTTCAGGACTGTAGATCCAAGGCTAGATCTGGATACCCTTTTCAGATTTCTTTCCGACTATGCAAACAGGGACACTTTCGGAGCTGAGCAGATTGAGTTGGCAAAAGTGGTATAGGGTCAACCTTTTTCATAAGACGACATCAGAACGGAAAAAGATTTCTGGGTTTTGTCCGTCTCTGTGTTTCGGTTTGGTATCAACTATCAGCATCTCCAGAAATAGTCTACAGATATCAGAAAATAGCAATCTTTGATCTACCACTTTGTAAGGTTGCTACTTTCTCCTATTCTTTTCAATTACTGTCATTAATCATATTAATCAATCAATTTACAGAATTTAAGATCCCCTTTCTTGGTCTCTTTCCCAATATTGGATTCATTTGTGTATTAACCCTTTAGGGTTGATCAAAATTGGATCTCCTATTTGTGTATTTGAGGGTGAAAGAAAGGAGCATCTTATCTTCCCTTAATCACAATCACAATTGCAATATACAATCAATCAAATTCAATTAAGTGTGAAGTGGGGTTAAGGAAATCATCACAAATAACAATAAACCACAATTTTCTCCTTTACATTTTGGTAACATCACATTCATCCATATATTTTTTATGTTACAGATCCAATCAAAGGAAGAGGGTCAAAATCATCCCTAAATGTAAATTGGGGTATATTAGGACCAATAATGACAATTTATAATAAAGAATGCAATCAAATATTGTCAAGTCCTAATTGTCTAGGTAGAGGACTAGGACACCAAAATATTGTAAGTTGGGTCAATAGTACCCAAAAGGTTCTAAGTAGGACTTAGAAGTGTTTAAGGGAGTTAATTATACCGTAGGAATACGATTTAATAAGTTTTATAAGTTAGAATGCTTAAATTTTCAAAATTATGTAAGTTAAGAATTCAAATATTTGAATCTTAACAGTTACTTAGTTTAGGAGGGAAATGAAGTTTTAATTAGTAAATGCAATTGTAACAAAACCAAACCAATTGGATCTGGTTGATATGGTTACTAGGCATCATATATGACTTGCCTATGGCAAGGAAAAGGGACAATTACAGACATTGTACATATTGCACAAGTTTGAAGCAATAAAGTGGTAGTTTTTGTAAATTTCTTGATTTTTGAATGTTGTAATGAGTCTAATTAATTGAATATGTTGTCCTCAATTTTGAGATCACAAAATTGTGGCAACCCTACAGAATTTTCTTGTCAATTCGTAGTAGTATCCTCTATGATTTGAACATTCTTAAGTCATTTTCTTTGTTTTTCTCTTTCTTATTTGGCGTTTTTAGTCTTTGCTTTTCCATTGAGTCGATAGGCCTTTGAAATACGCTCGTTTCGAGCTAATTTTGACATCAAACGGAGTAGTACAACTCAAGTTATGGTGTAAAAGGTGGGGTTTTTCAAGTTGATTGCATATTCTTTAAAAATCCTTAAAAGGTGGGGTTTCCGAAGTCAATTACACGAGTTTGAATTATATTTGATATATTAAGTGGATTTTGTAGTCCATTTTCAAATTTCAACTCATTCCGAGTTGATTCGACTATAGTTTTTAATATTTTATTGAAATTAGCTTAAAATAGTCTAATTTCATTTAAATACTATAGTTATATATTAAATTAACTCAGAATTCAAGCTTAATTATTAAAAGGTGTGGTTTTTATTTCTCATTGCATGTCATCCTTATGCAAAACATATTTAAAAAACCCACCCCTTTGTCTTTTTCCATGTTAAATACGTTGTTTTTCACTTCAACTGCATATCTATTCTAAGTATTTGTCAACATGTGCAGTTGAACCTTTAAAAGAACGTATTTAATCTCTATAGGTGTTGTTTTTATATGTTAATGCATGTTAAAAACAACATATTTTATACTCCCCGGGTGGCTTTTCCCTCTTAAAAGTAATGTGTAAATCCTTTCATTTCTCTTTCCTCCTTAAGGTGTCAAATTTTGGAGCCATTGCATATACTATCTATTTGTGCAAATACACTTCAAAACAATGTTTTTAAAGAGTCTCCCAAGGCGTCGATTTGGGAAGACAATGCATATGCTTTTCAAACGTATGTAAGTGTGTTTTTAAATCAATGTATTTAAAGTTCTCTCCTCAAGACGTCAATTTTTCGGAGGATTACATGTATTTTAACATGCATGTGTTATCCTTTTTCTTTGGCTTTTTCCCAGGACGTCATTTTTGGGAGCCTTTACGTATGCGTTGGAAAGGGATAATACGTGTAAATGCTTCCCTAAAATAGCATTTTTAAAGAGTCTTCTAGGGCGTCATTTTTGGAGAGGATAACACATATTATCGAATGTGTTTTTAAAGCATTAAACCTCCTTTGTCTTCCAAGGGCATCATTTTTAAGAGCCTTTACATATGCATTTTGAAACCTATGTAAATGCTTCCCCAAAATAGCATTTTAAATTGTTTTCCTTGGGCGTCATTTTTTGTGGAACTTACATATGTTTCTCATGCGTTTTCAATGCATGTTTTGACTACTTCTCCCAAGGCGTCGATTTGGAGAGTCATTACATATGCATTTCAAACAAAGAAACACATGTAGACAGCTCCAAATAGTCTGCCTTTCTCAGCGTTAATCCGGTTGGGAAGAAGATTTGAGCATTTTTTATCATTTTCTCAGCTTGCAAACTGATTTTGGTAAGTCTCCTAGTTATTCTATGGATTTATTTTCTTGTTTTGACTGAGATTTTTTCTCTAGACGTCGTTTTTCTTCCTCATTGCATATACAAAGGAACTGGTCGAAATGGTTGCTATTTCTTGGCATTTTATCTCTCATTCTTTCCCACTTGGCTGTATATGCATGTTGACTGTCCGAAATTGAAGGAAAGAGACTAGGAATATGATCTATATATACTCTTTGTATCCAATCTTTCCTAAATCCAAAAATCTATTGGATTTATTTCAGATTTGGCTCAAGATTTTGAGAGATTTCGTCTTGAGGGTTAAGGTAATTTCTTCCTAAGTCTTTCCTTTGTTTTCTCTTCTTGGGTTATTTAACATACATGTAAAACTTTCATTTCTGATTTACATGTAATTAAATCTAAGTTTCTTCTACTTCTATCTTCTATTCTCAAGATGCATATGCAAGAACTTCATTTTACTTGCATATGCAGTCGGGATTAAAAACCTCGTTCTATGGTGAAAAAGAGAAACAAATCCAAGGAAATCCCATACATATCCTATTTTCCTAATGTCTACTTGCATAAGTTGTTGTCCCTACAGCTGCCATATGACGTAAAAATGGTGGTTAATCCAAAAACATCATTATAAAACAAGTGACATCCACTCATTCATTTGTCTTCTTATCCTTTGTTACTTTCATTCGTCCTCATGTGTAATCACCCACAAGAGACTCATTCTTGAGTTCTCTTTGAGCTGAAACTAACCCTTTTCTCAAAGAAAACCAGTCATCCCCATACGCCATTCTTAATTCTAATGATGGATCCCTCTCAAGAAGATGTTCTTACTTTGTAGAGTTTTTATGTCACAGTTGCTCAGTCTCATAGAGTTGCTATGTTTGAAGGGATTACGCTTGCTTCAAAAAAAGAGAAGAAGAAGATGAAATACCGCTATGATTCATATCATAATTCTACCCAATCTTCACAAGTTGTTTCTTATTGTGAAGAAGTTAAAGATACTGATATTTCCCACATGAACTTTGAAGAATTTATTCAAAGGGTTGATGCTATGGTTATAGAAGATATGGTGTCCATCAAAAAGAGCAGCATTCACTTGGTTACCACTTTTCCATTGGCCTGCCCTTGAGCCAGAGCTCGTGCTTGCATGCGCAAAAAATTTTGATTCATCTTCTTGAACCATCAAAGATCAAGATGGTAAGACTATTATTAGTCTTGATCCAGAGACTATTGATAGAATTTTTCCGGGTGCCATTGAATCCTATCACTGTTGATATCACCAGAAAAAAAGCTCTTGACAGGTGGAATGAAGATACCCCTTCATGTGCAAGGTTCATTAATGACAATTGGCTGCTGAATAAGAGGCCAAGTATTGCAAGATGGCTGAAGGGAATACGTCGTAGTGAGTTCAAGGAGGAGATTAGTGATCTTATCACTTTATTCAGCCGCCCTACAGGGTTAAAGACATCAAACATCTTTGAGCCCTGGATGTACAAATACATTTCTCTCATTGTCCGTTCCAAGAAAAGAATATTTTGGGGAGAAATGATAAGTGATATGTTATGTGAGCAGCTTTCACAAGTTGTTAATACTTGCTCTTTTTAAATGAATTCATACCTTGTGTACATTGCTACTTCTCATGGCTCTTTCTCTAGATTTTCCACTAAAGGGGATAGATCATTGGTTCCTATTTGGGAATACTTTTCTCAACTTGTGTTGAAGGCCAGTCGCTCTCATTACCGCAAGGTACAAGATGATTTTTATGGGTATTTTATGTGCTTATTTGACAAGAGCCTTCCTAACAAGCGTGTCAAATGAGGCGTGGGTTAAGGTAAATGATTATGGCTGCCTCTTTCTACAATTTTCTAATTATACTTACATGAGAGTGGGGTACTTCAAGGGTGAACCACATACACTCCCAAGATACCTAGCTGATAAGATAATTCTTATGGAGTTGGCTAGGCAGCTCATGGTTGTCCAAGCACATCAAAATACACTACATAGGCCAGGTGTGGGGATTTCTTCATGAAACCCACTAAAGATTGGAGGGTACTCCATAGATACAGTTCTAAAGGCTAAGAACATGGAGTATGAACTTCAAAGGACCACTTTGAAGAGATTCATGGTGCTAATTAATTTCGACTGGCGAGGGCTCAATGATAAAATGAGGAGGCAGTTTGTACATGTGTATAGAGTGGAAGACGTATGGATTGATCTTTGCACCGAAGCAGATATACGAAGAATGGATTACTGTCGCTTGTCTATCAAGGAAATTATTGACTTCAATCTTGCAGACATTCCTCAGGGGGTTGAAGATGATGGTGATTTTCTTGATCCTAACTACACTCATAATTATGTTGAAGACTTGCCTGTTTTATCTCCTTCTTGGTTGGGAAAAGAGACCGTTTCTATATGGGATCACTTCTAGTCCATTCTTGCAAATACCAATATTTGGTTAAAAAGGAGGGGATTGAAAAGCATCAAGATAAGATCGGGAAAGGACTTTGATCATGGTGGCCCAGTCGGTAAGAAATTTGAGATTAAAGGTAAGGCTAAAGATGGCTCATCTTCTTCAGCAGTTGATCCTATCATTCCTGTTATGCCTATTCTTCGTAAGCTTACCATCAAGGGAGGCAAAGACACTAGAAGAGTTCTTGAGGTGAAAAGCATAGAACCTGAAAGGGTTCAAGTAGTATCCAGTGATGATGAGATGCCTGATTCACCTAAGGTGTCATTACCTGATGTACTTCCTCCTGTGGACATTTTAGTTACTATAGTAGTTCCTGATTCTACACTAGCATCAGACGAACCTCCTGATTCACCTTTGGGTACAACGGTAGATGAATTCACTACAGAGAAGGCTCCTCCTATGGATTCAATTTTGGTGACACTCGCCTTACCTATCTCATATTAAGGCCCCATTGTTATTTGTGAGGACTCTTATCATAGTTTTGAGAATGTATTTGATGCATACTCTATGAATTTTCCTTCTATGGTTGTTTCTTCTGTGACAGTGCTTGATGTTGTTCATGTGCATTTGGAGCAGTTTATGTCAAAAGTCACTCATAGCAGTCCTCCTCCCATGGCAATTTTAATAGAGGCTCCTTCTCTTATAGCTACAGTTGCTCAGGATGACCCATTTACTACTCTAGCCATCACATCATTGGCAACAACTTCGTTTTCTTTACCTCCTTGGCTCAGTGCCATAACTCAGAAGAGGAAAAAAGAAGAGATTCCACTGGAGGACTTTGATTTAAAATAGGTTTCCAAACCCAAATCTCCAAAGAATAAGAATTCCAAAATAGTGTCAAGAATCGTTGTGGAGGATAAAGCCAAGTACGCTGAAATTGCCGAGCCTTTGTTCGATAAATCTACGGGAGATGGGCAGTCTTTAGATTATAAAATCACAAGGATGAAGCTGGGCAAGCAGACACATTTGGGTTGTCAACAAGATGCTCAGGATGTTGTTTCCCAACTTACACAGAGGAATGATAAGCTATGGGAGAAGAGGAACAAGCTGAAAGAGGAGAATGCACGTCTCCTTGAAGTCATAGATATGATGAACAAATCTCAGAATGATGCTCCTATTTTGGTGTCATGCCCTGAAGGTTATGAGGATTGTCGTAAGAAGGCAAAGGTATTTAATGAGTGGTGTGCGCAAGTGGGTAAGCAAGGTATGTAAGTGATCAAAGACTCATACAAAGTCTTAAGGCATGTGCGACTAACCATCAATGAGATAAGGGAACTTATCTCATCTTTTCATCAGCAGCTAAAAGTCCTAAATGAAGATTTAAATGTTTGGAGAATCATGCAAGAATGTAATCTCAAGAAGTTGTGGCAGTCTGAAGTCATCTCTTCTGTGGACGCATATTTCGAATCTCTTGATTTAATGATCAATAAGGAGAGAGTCTTGAATAAATTAGTCACAGATTTGCAAACAGTACTGAACTCATGGAATGAACAAGAAGGTCAGATAATAAAAGAGTTCAATAAATTGTCTTGTGAAGTTACTACTAAAGATGGTGAGTTGATTGAAGAAGAAATTGTAATGACAAGGTTCTCTGAAATGATTCATCTTCACTTAGATGCAGAATATTTCAATCCCACTATTTTTGATTGGTTCATGGCATGCAAGATGTCCTTGAATCAACTTCAAAGTCAAGTAACTGGTTATACTAAGTCTCATGTTTTACGCCAGGTTACTGTGGTTGCTCAGCATACAGGTGCACCCGATCCAGTTATGATACATGAGTCTCTTCGCAAGTTTGAGGCTTATGTGAATACCCTCTGATGCTACGTTCTAAGTGTTTACGCACTTTTTCTTTGTTTTGTTTTGTAGAATGTTTTGACAGATTACATGCAGTACATGTGATGATTGTAAATACAGGAAAACATATTCCTGTATACCAAAGTTGTGTAATCACGTTGCAAGTGCTTTAAGCCTTGTGATATTATGAATAATTCAAAATTAGTTAGGGTTAATTTTTGAATAAGTCAAAGTGGTTAAGGGTTTCCCCTTTTCTCTCCACTTTTCTCTCTTCTATTTTCCTATATAAAGGAGAGAGTTTATTGTAATATTTTCATCTTTTGTTGTGTGCAAGAAAGCTATAGGCAATTCTCTTGTATTCTAAAAACTTTGAGTTTCATTGTGCAAAGTTGAGCATTTGAATAAAGGAACAAGAATTGGAAAAATTTGTGTTGTTGGTTTTGAAAATTAACAAGTGTGTTCTTATGTCGCATTGGTTAATCCTTTCTTAGGTTAATAGTTATCTTGCGTATATCATTTGAGCGTTTTAATCCAAGTTTTCTGAAAAGTTTGTGCTTCAGGAAATCGGGGTTACTATAGAAACTAGTGGCTGATATAATCCAAGGACTGAAGACTTTGGGCTTTAGTATTGGAAAATAGATTAGAGTGCTTATTTGAAGTGAGGATAGGAGACTTTGAGCTCATTGTGTCACTTCATCTTTAGATAAATCAACTGCTACCTCATTTGATTGTTCTTAAGTCAATCATCGAGTCACCGGTATTACTGTTGCAAGGTGAACTGTATGTGTTATAGTTCAGTTCTACTTGAAGCCATCTATGGTAAGAAGGGAGCCTCCCCTATTGCTGAGAGGAGAGAGAAATCTCACATACTACTACCTAAAACACACGTTTTGCAAGTTGTAGTCTTAGTGACTTACAAAATATTTAGCCAACAGTTTTTGGCGACTCTACTGGGGATATGAACACTATTTTTATAAGGTTGATAAGAAGTTCACTTAAGAAGACTTTGAGCTTCTATTTGAGTCTCTCGTCCCAGAGAAGCAATGGAGGACTTTGTGCCTTTAACGAACACTTTGCTTCTTTTACAATATTTTATTGTTGTTTTTAGTTTAAATCTATTATCTACCTTCACTTTGTAATCTTTTTCTAAAATAAGAGAAAAGGATTAATCGTTTATTCTAAAGGAGGGAAATAAGCGAGGTTCCATCTAAAAATATTTTCAAAGGTGATTTCTTCTAAGTTGGTCCAAGAGGTTCAAGTTGGAAGGATTCAAGCAGTATTACCAGCGGAGGAAGGGTGAATCATCAAAATTTGCACCAAGTCTTGCTCAACAAGCCAGGCTTTCCCTTCTAGCTCCTACATCACCACTCACCCAGACTACCAGTTACCCACCATCAAAGAAAAAGAGCTTGGTTTTTAGTGAAGAGACTTCTTCCTTTTTCAAACCATTAGTTCAATCTACTCCACTTTTTGCTTTAATGGCTGCAGGTCCATGGGGAACAGCTTTTGGTCCTCTTGACCTTACTCCACCTATACACACTCTTCCTCTAGGATCTCGTAAGAACTTTCCCAAGTTCCATGGAGATGGAAAGAAACATCCTGATGAGAATATTAAAGCTTTCTATATTGCATGTGGTGTTCTCGGGGTAGAGCACGAAGATGTGTTAGTGAGGCTCTTTGTAGAGACTTTGCAGGGTATTGCTTCTGATTAGTTTTTCAATCTCGCTACTGGCTCTATCACAAGTTGGGATTCTCTTCAAACCAAGTTTGAAGAACGTTTCAAGCCTGTCGAAGATGAGCATGCTTTTCTCGCTCAATTGATTCAAATGAAGAAAGATGTGCAGGAAGGAATGCGCGAGTTCATTGCTAAATTCAACATGTTGGAAAATATAATTCCTACTGCTTCACGGCCTACTCATGAAAATATAGTGTTTCTTCATCAATACGCAGTTGCTTGAAGTCAGTTTTCTTTTGAGACAGTCTGTTCCTATTAGTTTATCTAATGCTCAAACTCTGGCAACAGAGATTGAAGATGATCTTATCATGGCTAGAAAGATCCGCAAAGATAAGACAAGAGGGAATTTTTCAAATGGAAATTCCTATAATGATGTGTCTACTTCAAGCAGTACAGATCCAACGGTTCAAAAACTAGAAAATGAAGTGCTAGCAGTAAAGAAGCAGATCTCTCAAGGATCATTTGCTGCCCCATATAAAGACATTCCAAGGAGAACATTTCCTAATGCTGCTCGTAATTATGCAGCAAAGAATCAAGTGAAGCTTCCTCCTCCTCCGAGAGGCTTGCTCTTGAAGCCCCGCCAGGAAGGACAGCCACAGGGTATTATGAAAATGATCAACCTGGGGTAATACCAGATGATTATAAAATGGAGGAGAATGCTACTCATTATGTTGAAGATGAGGAAGCAACTGGCAACTCTAATATCGGGTATGTACATTATGATGGTACCGATCCAGAGGAAGATTTTTCTCAAGCCTATGCGGTTATGACACGATCTCAAACAAAGATGGCACGACAGAAGGAAGAAGAAGGTAAGTTGATTCAAGGTACTCAGGTGCCCATCACTATTGCCAAAAGAGGAAATCCTCTTCATATTCTTCCAAAAAATATCCAAGTGAGTTCTTCTCCTCGGTCAGTATCTACTAATGTACCGATACCTAGTGTGTCTAATCCTAAGAATCAAACAGATATTTCTCTTACGTCCTTGGCAAGCTCGTTCCAATATTTTGATATAATAGACCATGCCAAGAAGACTAAGATCCAAATGTCTGAAGTAGAATATTTCCAAGCATACCCAGATTAGCAAGAAAGGCTTAATAATTTTGTCAAAGAATCTCAACCCGCACAGACTTCTATTACTGTCCCAGATTCAAAGAATCTTCCAAATAACTTGGTAACCATTCCTTCATCCGTTTTAGGGAAATAGAACCTTTCTATATTTCCTTGTTGATTAACGGTTACAAGTTAAGCAATTGTGTTATTGATTCTAGGGCGTCAGATAATGTTATGCCTGCCAAGGTTGCTAATGCTTTAGGCTTAACTTTGACAAAATCCTTTGGTAATTGCTATTCCATGGAAAATAAACAAGTACCACTTAAAGGACAGATCAAGGATGCTCAGTTTGCATTCTCTTCCTTCCCTGAAAAGAAGACCAAAATGACTGTCCTTGTTGTGGATGTTCCTGCCTCCTATGGTATGCTCCTGGGTCAAAATTTTTGTAAAGACATAGGAGGAGAGCTAAGCATGGATATGTCTGAAGCACGAATTCCTGTTAAAGGGGTTATGCAAAAATTGCTTCCAAAAAGGGAAACAAAGTACACAGTGGTGAAATCAGATGATCCTCATTCTCAGATTCTTTTTGAATCAGCTGGCATGGGAAACTATTATCTTCATAGCTCTGAAGTCTCAGAGTTTGCTGAAGATTATCAATCTGAAGCGTCAACTTCCCTATCTAATGAAGATAAATTTGCAGATGCTGAGGAAGAGTCAGTTTCAGATGAAGTACCTGTCTCGCCAAGGGATCCAAAAAATTCCTCTACAATGGTTGAAAAAGCTATGCCTCCAATCTTGGATAATGATGATCCAACTGCTTTTCGGTTCCCTGATACAATCAATTCTGATGAGGTATGGATACTCAAGTTTGATGGCAGTTGTGCAGCAACTGGTTCAGGAGCTGGGCTTTTTTTTATTTCTCCTCAAGGTGAGAAGTTCCCGTATTCATACAAGTTGTAGTTTAACAACACCAAAAATACTGGTGAATATGAGGCATTGCTTCTAGGTATTGATGCTACATAGAATAGAGGAATTAAGAATTTACATGCCAAAGGCGATGCTGAGCTCGTGGTGTGCCAAGTGAGAAATCAATACCAAACTAAAAATGAGTGACTCAAACACTATAGGAACTTGGTGTGGGACTATATAGATTTGTTTGATGCTTTCAACATTTCTGCAATTCCTAGAGAAATCAATGATAAAGCTGATTCTCTCGTAATTCCAGCAACTTGCTTAGTACCACATGAGGAATTCAAGAAGGATAGGTATACTATTCAATTAGTATATCATCCTAGTGTTCTTGATAATTCAGATCATTGGCAAGTGTTCGATGACGATCAATAAATCATTCACTTTCTGGAGACGAAAGACAATTTTGATGAATTGTTTTTTGAAGGAAGTAATTCTCCTTCTCAAGAGGATACATATGGAAAGAATCCTAAAACTGGGGAAAAATTCATTCAATTAAAAGGAAATAAAATTCCTAAGGGGCTAGTTTCTCTAGAAAGGTTATTTGATAATCATGATCATTATGTTAAAAACCAACAAGAAGTCGAATCAAGCTCCGTCATGGAATATGAAAGGTATAACTTGAATACGGAAGCTGATCCTAAATTTGTCAATATTGGCAAATGTTGCACACCAGAAGAAAGGAATCAGTTCATTCTTCTCTTGACTGAATACATTGATGTACTAGCATACTCATATGATGACTTGAAGTCCTTCTGGCCCAAAGTAGTACAACATGATATTCCTTTGAAGACTGGAGTTGCTCCGTTCAGGCAGAAGTAACGACAATATAATCCTAAGATCTCGGGCACTATTTTATCTGAAATACATAAGATGTTGGATGCAAGGATCATCTTCCCAATACAACACTCAACTTGGGTGGCTAATATTGTTCCAGTTCATAAGAAGAATGGCGAGATCCGTATTTGTGTGGATTTTTGTAATCTAAATCAGGCGTCTTTGAAGGACAATTATTCATTACCAATAATGGATCATGTGTTGCAAACCGTAACCGGATCTCAAATATTGTCTATGCTTGATGGTTTTTCTAGCTATAACCAAATTGAGGTAAGGGAGGATGATCAGTATAAAAAAAACATTTACTACACCATGGGGTACTTTTGCTTACAATCGAATGCCTTTTGGATTGATAAATGCTGGTGCAACTTTTCAGTGTGCCATGGATCTGGCCTTTCGAGATATCATAGACAAGTTCATCGTGGTATACCTTGATGACTTGACAATCTTTTCCAAGCAGCGCTCAGATCATTTGATTCATCTTCGGCAGGTGCTCAAAAGATGTCGAAGGCATGGGATTTCTCTTAATCCAAAAAAGTTCATCTTTGGAGTCACAGAGGGTAAGCTCCTAGGGCACATTGTGTCTAAGGAAGGCATTAAAATTGATCTGGAGCGGGTCAATTCAATTCAAAGTCTTACCTTACCTACTAGTAAGACTGCAGTTCATTCTTTCTTCGGGAAGGTGAATTTCTTGAGACGTTTTGTCCCTGACTTTTCTGAGAGGACTCATCATATTTCTAATATGATGAAAGGGACAATGGTTTTTTGGTGGAGTCTAGAAGGGAAGGCCTCTTTTAAATAAATTAAAGAAGCAATCGCACATGCGCCGGTGTTAGTTTGCCCAGACTACACTAAAGATTTTATCCTCTATAGTTATGCTTCTGAGCATACTATGTCAACAGTTCATGTGCAGAAAAATAAAGAGGACATTGAGTCCCCTATTGCGTTCATGAGTTGTCCACTAAAATCACATGAGTTGAAGTACTCTTTGATGGAAAAGAATGCTTATGCAGTTGTGAAAGCCGTAAAGTCTTTCAGATTTTATATCATAAACTCTCATGTGGTGGTTCTCATTCTAGATACCACAGTGAAGTCCATTCTAGCTCAACAAGAATTTGGAACAAAGAGAGGAAACTGGGTTGCCAAGATCTCAGAATATGACATTGAGATTCGCCCTACTAAGCTAGTCTGCGGTAAAGGTTTGTGTCAACTGATGGCGGAGAATGAACCAGATAAAGAACTTCTTGAGGCTTTGCCTAAAGTGTTGTTTGTTAGTACAACTGACGAGTGGTATTCAGATATCGCTTATATTCTTACTTATGGTGAATGTCTTGTACATCTTACTTACAAGGGAAGAAGAAATCTGAAACTCTGAGCAGCACATTTTGTCTTATGGGATAGTGGTTTGTACAAGCGTTCGCTTGATGGAAACTTTCTGCGTTGTTTTGTTAAAGCACAATAGATCCATTTGTTGGAGTCATTCCATGACATGGCATGCGATGGGCATTTCTCAACACCAGTAAATGCTCATAAAATTGTGCGAGCCAGGTATTACTGGCCAACTCTTTTTCAAGATGCATATAGTTTGGTACGCAAGTGTGATCGTTGTCAACAGTTTGTTGGTAAGTAGAAACTCTCTGCTTTACCACTAAAGCCAGTTGTGATTGAAGAGCCTTTCCAACAATGGGAACTTGATTTTATCGGTACCATCAACCCAACATCCAGTGCTGGACATACTTACATCCTCACTACAACTGATTATTTCACTAAATGGGTGGAAGCCATTCCAGTGAAGAATGCAACATCGACAGTGGTGTGTGCATTTTTGAAGGAGAATATAATTTCTTGCTTCGGTGTGCCAAACAAAATTATAACATATAATGCTGCAACCTTTTCATCTACAGAGCTTACGTAGTTTTTTTTGAGCATGGTATTACTCTCGCTCATTCGTCTGACTATTATCCTCAGGGAAATGGTCAGGTCGAATCAAGCAATAAGAACTTGGTTACCATTATTCACAAATTAGTGCATGATAATCAACGTTCGTGGCACAAAGTTTTGTTTGATGCTCTGTGGGCAGACAAGATTACACCTAAAAGGGCAATTGGGATGTCACCATTCCAGCTTCTCTATGGGGTAAATGTAGAAATTCCCATAACTATTGAGCATCCCGCTCTTAAGTTCGCTAAGGCTATTGAAGATAGCACTTTTCAAGATTCCCTGGACAAGCGGATAATGTTCTTACATCATTTGGAGGAAAAAAGAACTTAGGTGGTTGATTGGCTTGTAGCACATCAGCATCAGGTTAAAGTACTTTCTGATAAAAAGGCTAAACAGCGGGAGTTTCAGATCGGAGATCGTGTTCTACTCTGGGATAAACGACGGGAACCGAAAGGAATGCATGGGAAATCTGATACTCTCTGGAGAGGACCATTCACCATTCAGGAGGTAGGTAGAGAGAACACATTTATCCTGGCATTCCGGGATGGTACTCCATTCGTACTTCCATATAGTGCCCAGCATTTGAAGCATTACTTTGAGTAATGGCAAGATAAGTACCACTGTACATAATATCCAAGTCTTTTTAGATTTTTACGTTTTTGAGTCTTTTTTTTTTGGTCGCCTGACTCTATAGCCCAATGGAGTAGATGAAGGCACTTAGAGGTTTGGATTCTACATTCCTCATTGTTTCTAAGAACAAACGAGGTACGTTCCCCAGTTAGAGCCAGTTGTTATCCTCAATTTTGAGATCACAAAATTGTGGCAACCCTACGGAATTTTCTTGTCAATTCATAGTAGTATCCTCTATGATTTGAACGTTCTTAAGTCCTTTTCTTTGTTTTTCTCTTTCTTATTTGGCATTTTTAGTCTTTGCTTTTCCCTTGAGTCGATAGCCCTTTGAAATACGCTCGTTTTGAGGTAACTTTGACATCAAACAAAGTAGTACAACTCAAGTTATGGTGTAAAAGGTGGGGTTTTTCAAGCTGACTGCATATTCTTTAAAAATCCTTAAAAGGTGGGGTTTTTGAAGTCAATTACACGAGTTTGAATTATATTTGATATATTAAGTGGATTTTGTAGTCCATTTTCAAATTTCAACTCATTCCGAGTTGATTCGACTTTAGTTTTTAATATTTTATTGAAATTAGCTTAAAATAGTCTGATTTCATTTAAATACTATAGTTATATATTAAATTAACTCAGAATTCAAGCTTAATTATTAAAAGGTGTGGTTTTTATTTCTCATTGCATGTCATCCTTATGCAAAACATATTTAAAAAACCCACCCCTTTGTCTTTTTCCATGTTAAATACGTTGTTTTTCACTTCAACTACATATCTATTCTAAGTATTTGTCAACATGTGCAGTTGAACCTTTAAAAGAATGTATTTAATCTCTATAGGTGTTGTTTTTATATGTTAATGCATGTTAAAAACAACGTATTTTATACTCACCGAGTGGCTTTTCCCTCTTTAAAGTCATGTGTAAATCCTTTCATTTATCTTTCCTCCTTAAGGTGTCAAATTTTGGAGCCATTGCATATACTATCTATTTGTGCAAATACACTTCAAAACAAAATTTTTAAAGAGTCTCCCAAGGCGTCGATTTGGGAAGATAATGCATATGCTTTTCAAACGTATGTAAGTGTGTTTTTAAATCAACGTATTTAAAGTTGTCTCCTCAAGACGTCGATTTTTCAAAGGATTACATGTGTTTTAACATGAATGTGTTATCCTTTTTCTTTGACTTTTTCCCAGGACATCATTTTTGGGAGCCTTTACATATGTGTTGGAAAGGGATAATACATGTAAATGCTTCCCTAAAATAGCGTTTTTAAAGAGTCTTCTAGGGCGTCATTTTTGGAGAGGATAACACATATTATCGAATGTGTTTTTAAAGCATTAAACCTCCTTTGTCTTCCAAGGGCATCATTTTTAAGAGCCTTTACATATACGTTTTGAAACCTATGTAAATGCTTCCCCAAAACAGCATTTTTAAATGCTTTCCTTGGGCGTCATTTTTTGTGGAACTTACATATGTTTCTCATGCATTTTTAATGCATGTTTTGACTACTTCTCCCAAGGCGTCGATTTGGAGAGTCATTACATATGCATTTCAAACAAAGAAACACATGTAGACAGCTCCAAACAGTCTACCTTTCTCAGTGTTAATCCGGTAGGGAAGAAGATTTGAGCGTTTTTTATCATTTTCTCAGCTTGCAAACTGATTTTGGTAAGTCTCCTAGTTATTCTATGGATTTATTTTCTTGTTTTGACTGAGATTTTTGCTCTAGACATCGTTTTTCTTCCTCATTGCATATACAAAGGAAATGGTCAAAATGGTTGCTATTTCTTGGCATTTTATCTCTCATTCTTTCCCACTTGGCTATATATGCATGTTGACTGTCCAAAATTGAAGGAAAGAGACTAGGAATATGATCTATATATACTCTTTGTATCCAATCTTTCCTAAATCCAAAAATCTATTAGATTTATTTCAGATTTGGCTCAAGATTTTGAGAGGTTTCATCTTGAGGGTTAAGGTAATTTCTTCCTAAGTCTTTCCTTTTTTTTTTCTCTTCCTGGGTTATTTAACATACATGTAAAGCTTTCATTTCTGATTTACCTGTAATTAAATCTATGTTTCTTCTACTTTTATCTTCTATTCTCAAAATGCATATGCAAGAACTTCATTTTACTTGCATATGCAGTCAGGATTAAAAACCTCATTCTATAGTGAAAAAGAGAAACAAATCCAATGCAAGCCCATACATGTGCTATTTTCCTTATGTCTACTTTCATAAGTTGTTATCCCTATCGCTGCCATATGACGTAAAAATGGTGGTTAATCCAAAAACATCATTATAAAACAAGTGACATCCACTCATTCATTTGCCTTCTTATCCTTTGTTACTTTCATCCATCCTCATGTGTAATCACCCACAAGAGACTCATTCTTGATTTCTCTTTGAGCTGAAACTAACCCTTTTCTCAAAGAAAACCAGCCATCCCCATACGCCATTCTTAATTCTAATGATGGATCCCTCTCAAGAAGATGTTCTTACTTTGTGGAGTTTTTATGTCACAGCTGCTCGGTCTTATAGAGTTGCAATGTCTGAAGGGATTACACTTGCTTCAGAAAAAGAGAAGAAGATGATGAAATACCGCTATGATTCATATCATAATTCTACCCCATCTTCACAAGTTGTTTCTTATTGTGAAGAAGTTAAAGATACTAATATTTCCCACATGAACTTTGAAGAATTTCTTCAAATGGTTGATGTTGCGGTTATAGAAGATATGGTGTCCATCAGACAGAGCAGCATTCACTTGGTTACCACTTTTCCATTGGCTACCCTTGAGCCAGAGTTCGTGCTTGCATGCGCGAAAAATTTTGATTCATCTTCTAGAACCATCAAAGATCAAGATGGTAAGACTATTATTAGTCTTGATCCAGAGACTATTGATAGAATTTTCTGGGTGCCATTGAATCCTATCACTATTGATATCACCAGACAAAAAGCTCTTGACAGGTGGAATGAAGATACCCCTTCATGTGCAAGGTTCATTAATCACAATTGGCTACTGAATAAGAGGCCAAGTATTGCAAGATGGCCAAAGGGAATCCGTCGTAGTGAGTTCAAGGAGGAGATTAGTGATCTTATCACTTATTCAGCTGCCTTGCAAGGTTAAAGACATCAAACATCTTTGACTCATGGATGTACAAATACATTTCTCTCATTTTTTGTTCCAAGAAAAGAATATTTTGGGGAGAAATGATAAGTGATATGTTATGTGAGAAGCTTTCACAAGTTGTTAATACTTGCTCTTTTTACATGAATTCATACCTTTTGTACATTGCTTCTTCTCATGGCTCTTTCTCTAGATTGTCCACTAAAGGGGATAGATCATTGGTTCCTATTTGGGAATACTTTCGTCAGCTTGCGTTGAAGGCCAGCCGCTCTCATTATCGCAGGGCACAAGATGCTTTTATGGGTATTTTATGTGCTTATTTGATAAGAGCCTTCCTAAAAAGCATGTGTCAGATGAGGTGTGGGTTAAGGTAAATGATTATGGCTGCCTCTTTCTACAATTTCCTAATTATACTAACATGAGAGTGGGGTACTTCAAGGGTGAACCACATACACTCCCAAGATACCCAACTGATAAGATAATTCTTATGGAGTTGGCTAGGCAGCTCATGGTTGTCCAAGCACATCAATATACACTGCACAGGCTAGGTGTGGGGATTTCTTCACCAAACCCACTAAATATTAGAGGGTACTCCATAGATACAGTTCTAAAGGCTAAGAACATGGAGTATGAACTTCAAAGGATCACTTTTAAGAGATTCATGGCGAGAAGTCATTTCGACTGGCAAGGGCTCAATGATAAAATGAGGAGGCAGTTTGTACATGTGTATAGACTGGAAGACATATGGATTGATCTTCGCACCGAAGCAGATATACGAAGAATGGATTATTGTCGCTTGTCTATCAGGCAGATTATTGACTTCAATATTGCAGATATTCCTCAGGGGGTTGAAGATGATGGTGATTTTCTTGATCTTGACTACACTCATAATCATGTTGAAGACTTGCCTATTTTATCTCCTTCTTGGTCGGTAAAAGAGACCGTTTCTGTATGGGATCGCTTCCAGTACATTCTTGCAAATACCAATATTTGGTTAAAAATGAGGGGATTGAAAAGCATCAAGATAAGATTGAGAAAGGACTTTGATCATGGTGGCCCAGTCGGTAAGAGATTTGAGATTAAAGGTAAGGCTAAAGATGGCTCATCTTCTTCAGCAGTTGATCCTATCATTCATGTTATGCCTATTATTCCTAAGCTTACCATCAAGGGAGGCAAAGACATTAGAAGAGTTCTTGAGGTGAAAATCATAGAACCTGAAAAAGTTCAAGTAGTATCCAATGATGATGAGATGCCTGATTCACCTAAGGTGTCATTACTTGATGTACTTCCTCCTGTGCACATTTCAGTTACTACAATAGTTCCTGATTCTGCACCAACATCAGATGAATCTCTTGATTCACCTTTTGGTATAGTGGCAGATGAATTCACTACAGAGAAGGGTCCTCCTATGGATTCAATTTTGGTGACACCCACCTTACCTATCTCATTAGTAGGCCCCATTGTTATTTCTAAGGAATCTTATCATAGTTTTGAGAATGTATTTGATGCATACTCTATGACTTTCCCTTCTATGGTTGTTTCTTTTGTGACGATGCTTGATACTGTTCATGTGCAATTGGAGTAGTTTATGTCAAAAGTCACTCATAGCAAACCTCCTCCCATGGAAATTTTAAGAAAATCTCCTTCTCTTATAGCTACAGTTGCTCAGGATGATCTAGTTACTACTCTAGCAATCACATCATCGGCAACAACTTCTTCTTCTTTTTCTTTACCTCCTTGGCTCAATGCCATAACTCAGAAGAGAAAGAAAGAAGAGATTCCACTGGAGGACTTTGATTTCAATCATGTTTCCAAAAGCAAAGCTCCAAAGAATAAGAAGGCCAAAATAGTCTCAAGAATCATTGTGGAGGATAAAGCCAAGTACGCTGAAAATGTCGAGCCTTTGTTCGATAAATCTACAGGAGATGGGCAGCCTTCAGATTATAAAATCACAAGGACGGAGCTGGGAAACAGACACATTTGGGTTGTCAAAAAGATGCTTAGGATTTTGTTTCCCAACTTACATAGAGGAATGATAAGCTATGGGAGAAGAGGAACAAGCTGAAAGAGGAGAATGCACGCCTCCTTGAAGTCATAGATATGATGAACAAATCTCAGAATGTTGCTCATATTTCGGTGTCATGCCCTGAAGGTTATGAGGATTGTCATAAGAAGGCAAAGGTAGTTAATGAGTGGTGTGTGCAAGTGGGAATGCAAGGTATGCAAGTGATCAAAGACTCATACAAATTCTTAAGGCATGTGCGACTAACCATCAATGAGATAAGGGAACTTATCTCATCTTTTCATCAGCAGTTGAAAGTCCTAAATGAAGATTTAAATGTTTGGGGAACCATGCAAGAATGTAATCTCAAGAAGTTGTGGTAGTCTAAAGTCATCTCTTCTGTGGACACATATTTCGAATCTCTTGATTTAATGATCAATAAGGAGAGAGTCTTGAATAAATTAGTCATAGATTTGCAAACAGTATTGAACTCGTGGAATGAACAAGAAGGTCAGATAATAAAAGAGTTTAGTAAATTGTCTTGTGAAGTTACTACTAAAGATGGTGAGATGATTGAAGAAGAAATTGTAATGACAAGGTTCTCTGAAATGATTCATCTTCACTTAGATGCGGAAGATTTCAATCCCACTATTTTTGATTGGTTCATAGAATGCAAGATGTCCTTGAATCAGATTCAAATTCAAGTAACTGGTTATACTAAGTCTCATGTTTTATGCTAGGTTATTGTGGTTGCTCAGCATACAGGTGCACCTGATCCAGTTATGATACATGAGTCTCTTCGCAAGTTCAAGGCTTATGTGAATACCCTCTGATGTTGCGTTCTAAGTGTTTAAGCACTTTTTCTTTGTTTTGTTTTGTAGAATGTTTTGATAGATTACATGTAGTACATGTGATGATTGTAAATACAGGAAAACATATTCCTGTATACCAAAGTTGTGTAATCATGTTGCAAGTGATTTAAGCCTTGTGACATTATGAATAAGTCAAAATTAGTTAGGGTTAAGTTTTGAATAATTCAAAGTGGTTAAGGGTTTCCCCTTTTCTCTCCACTTTTCTCTCTTCTATTTTCCTATATAAAGGAGAGAGTTTATTGTAATATTTTCATCTTTTGTTGTGTGCAAGAAAGCTATAGGCAATTCTCTTGTATACTGAAAACTTTGAGTTTCATTGTGCAAAGTTGAGCATTTGAATAAAGAAACAAGAATTGGCAAACTTTGTGTTGTTGGTTTTGAAAATTAACAAGTGTGTTCTTATGTCGCATTGGTTAATCCTTTCTCAAGTTAATAGTTATCTTGTGTATATCATTTGAGCGTTTTAATCCAATTTTTCTGAAGACTTTGTGCTTCAGGAAATCGGGGTTACTATAGAAACTAGTGGCTGATATAATCTAAGGACTGAAGACTTTGGGCTTCAGTATTGGACAATAGATTAGAGTGCTTATTTGAAATGAGGACAGGAGACTTTGAGCTCATTGTGTCACTTCATCTTTAGATAAATCAACTGCTGCCTCGTTTGATTGTTCTTAATTCAATCATTGAGTCACCGGTATTACTGTTGCAAGGTGAACTGTATGTGTTACAGTTCACTTCTACTTGAAGCCACCTGCAGTAAGAAGGGAGCCTCGCCTATTGCTGAGAGGAGAGAGAAATCTCACATACTGCTGCCTAAAATGCACGTTTTGCAAGTTGTAGTCTTAGTGACTTGCAAAATATTTAGCCAACAGAATAGACATCAATGTGTGTTTTAGAATCTCTATAAATCCATTTTTAATCCAATTGTATTGAGTTTTATTTAAAAGTCTCTGATTGTACTGTAACAGAGCATAATTTTGCATTGTTTTAGGAGAATGGATTGAGATTCATCCCATTTTTGTAATAATTGTGACTTGGGGATGAATCACACATGTGTATTATAGTTAAATAACACTAAATGTGCAAGAAAATCCATTAGATGTTGCAGGTGATCACCATTTGATGATTGTTGCAGGGTTAAGGAGCATGGAAATGTTGGCATAGTTATTGCAGCAACATATTGGGCCTCATGAGGAGAACTTTTTATGTTCGGCAGCACTTAGTTATGTTGAAAGGATGGTGAATAAACCTTTGGTTGGTTGATATTTTGCTTGGAGAGTCCATATTGGAGAAGCCCTAGTTTTGGAGGGTTTGGGAAGCCTAATTTGAGGATTTTAATGTTCCCAAGTGTCTGAGACTAATTTATTTCATATTTAAGTGTTTTAGGACATAATTAGCCACCCTCCAAGAGTTTGAGTCTTTTGGTTAATTTTATGATATAGTTCCTTTGTAAAAGTGCCCATTTTTATGCATTTTTGGGGTCCCAAAGTTGTAACAACAGGGTATGGTCCAAAACAACCTACCTATTTCTTTATATATGTTGTCAATATTGATAAAGGGTGTCTGAAAACCTAATTTTTTTTCCAATTCATTCAAAATTTTATGGAGTTATGGGCTCTGGAAGGACGTTGTTGTCCTAATGCAATGCAACTAGGCCAAATTGCAACAATAAAGTCATACTTTTTTAGAATCCTTCATTTTCCCCTTCCCCCTGTTCAAAAATATTGATTTTGAAGAATGAGGAGATCTAGTTTATGTTCCCTATCATCTCTCTTGGCAGAATTCAAGCACTTTGTGCATAGCCCATAGAATTTGACTCCATAGCCAGTGGATTCCTTCTGAATTTGGTTTAATTAAGTCTCTTGTGGCTTTAGAAACCTTGATTCAAGGTGTTGGGTTGAAATATCCATTTGAGTTATTTGGGAAGGGTGTCTTTGAACCTTGTATTTCCCTTATATGTTCAATCCTTCCATCTTGTCAAGAAGCCCACTACCCTATCCTCTACTCCACAATTTTTCCTATTCTTGGAAGATTGATTGATCTCATATATCTACTAAATATATTTTCCAAGAACTAATGATATAGGATGAAATAATAAATCCATGCCCACAACACCTATTAGTGCTCCTTGTAACATTATGCATATCCTAGATTGATTAGTATCACATACTCCTCCATCTATTAAACCCACTTAAGAGCTTCCTAAAATACATCAAAAAATATCTCATTCTTTTTCAAATGTGCATCCTATCATCTAACCACTAGATATGAAAGAATTCCCTTTCCAATTTGAGATCAAGTTACCCAAATACTGCCCATATATGCTAGTAAAGTCAATGATAGCCCCATATTTGAGCCAAATCCTATTCAAACTAATCCAATATTTGATCCAAATATTAGTTATGAAAAATAATCCACAACAACATCTCATCAATTTGTATCTCATTTATGACCATGAAATTATTTAGTTAATAACATCCATAATCCTATACCTTCCATTTACAAATATGAGAAATTTTCCCCTCGTGGACACATAAACACTAATAGTTTACATGGATCACATTAAACATGATGATTCTACTATTGACCAAGAAGCCATGATCTTGAACAAGGAGAAAGAACAAAAAACATATTATCTTGGTTTACATAACTTCATGTGGTTTGGCCTTTAAACAAAATGAGAAAATAGAAATTTTCAGTATGTCATGGTTATCAAAAAGTGAATATGCAACTTGTTTTAAAAAATGCACATCCTGTTGTAAAAACAGGATTGGGCTTTCATGAACTAGGAACTTTTAAACTAATATTAGTGTATCAAATCATAAATATCAAATAATTGGATACACATATCCTATCCAATATTATAATGATATTACCTAAATGATATATGGGGAAAATTTATCTAATAGAAACATCAACACGGAGGGTAGTAATCCCATTACTATGAATCCATTTTTTATTCCCTCAAACTATACTAACAAGTCTCATCCCCAACATCATGTATCCCTTGATTGCAACCAATAAAACCATCCATCAGTAAAATTGAAGCATTCCCATGAAGAAAAATATCACAATCAAGCACCAAAGAAATAACATGTGTAAAATATAAATCAAGGATAAAATAAAAATAAATGTTAAAATGACATGAATCTAAAAAATAAAATGTGGATCTCAAAGGGAAGTGAATTGGTGGATCCAATAAAAAATGGTCAAAATGAAGCAATCATCTAAAATCCAAAGTCACATTATATATAATAAGTGTACAATGACATCAAAATTATCTTAGAAAGCTTCACAATCTAATAAAATTGTTGGTCCAAATGATCAGTCTAATCCCAAATACAAATTCACATCTCTTGGATGCAACTCAACCTTTCAATTGCAATACCCCTATAACAATCCAAAATCTTTCAATCCAAATATTCAAATCTCAAATCAGGTGATTCTCAAAAATATGTAGCCAAAATCTAGGCATGCTCATCATAAATTCAACAAGCTTGAACTTAGAATTTGTTGTAACCTTGCAACCACACTTTAAAATAAGCAATAATAGCATGATCAAATAAGAAACGCACTTTCATATTTTAAGCCTTGACTACTAATTTGAGTACCACATTAATTAGATTGATCTTCAACATATATTTATTGATGGTTTAGCTCTATTGATAAAAGGACAAGTATTTAACAACTATTATAATTCATTTTCATATTTATGTGCTCATTTATGTAAATGTGAGTGTTTTATTGGAAGATACTCTTTTACATTGACATTTTACTAACACTTCCCTATATGTTCATAAAATAGTCATCGTCAAATTTGAACAACGATGATGTTTCTAATGATCATCATCATGTACATAGAAAACTAAATAGATTTACAAAATTAACTACATTTGAGGAGCCTTCGCCTATTATATCAAAAAAAAATTTTGAAACACAAACTTATTACCGTACCTACAAACTTATTATTGTACCTCTAGTTTATTTAATGTACATATTTCATCGTCCAAGATAAAAGGTTGATAATTTTTTTGTTTATTATCCCAAACATGAGCATGTTGATAAATGCACCCTATTGAAACATGATTTTCAATATCTTATAAAAAAAGAGATTATACAAGTTAAGGTTAATCATATATTATTATATGTTGAATATTCTTCAATTGATTAGTATGTGGAGCATACCACATTATATGTTACCTTTGGGAAAAAAAATGATATGATACCATTATGTCTTATATGTTATGACATGAGAGTAGTGATAACATCCATCCTATAGCAAAAAAAGAAAATGGAAAGGTTAGGCAGAAATGAAAATGAAAAGGAAATTTCAAATTTTTAAAATCATCCCATCTACAATCTTAAAAGTCATCCCACCCAATATAATTTCAAATTGGTATGACTGCTGGTTTCTGGTTTTGACAAGTATAATCACCTAAGTTGGACTAGTGGTGGAGAACTTGTACTCTTGAAAGGGAGGTCACAAGTTCAAATCCCACTAGGGGGTAGGGTATGTACGCCTCGTTTGTAACATAATGGTTGCCTCCTGCAAGGAGTACGGGGTAGTCCCATATTGTTGTCACCATATGTAGACCCAAAAACATATGGCTAGTATAGTGGACTATAAAAGGACCTTTCCTTTCCTTTCCTTTCCTAAGAAACATTATGTAGAACGTGGTGGAGAGCCTCCTGGAAATGCTCAACTAGAAGAATCGTCATGAAATTTTCAAATGGTCACCAACCTTTTATTGGTGTGAGATTCCCTACAAGGAAAGAAAGAAAACATGTATTTAGTGGAAGCTCATAATGTCCATGTATTGGGTTCAGGCGAGGAGGTGATTATACATTCACATTTTCTCTTCCATTCTCAGATTGCATCTTCAATTTGTCTATTCCATTTATTAAATTTGAGTAATAGTTTCTTAGGAGTTTTTTCTGTTAATTTTTTTCAGAGTAATGAAATCTTTTGTTTCAAATAAATTCTATTTTTGGCAAATAATTGTGTTGTTCCTTAAGGAGGAAAAGCTTGGAATGTCCAACATAAAATACTACTACTTAAATTTTTAAAAAGGCTAAATTAAAATAGGCAATTGTTGTGGTCAAGATGGGTCATTGGGTACCTCTTTCATGGCCAAAAAAGCAGGTATGAATAAAATTAACTATAATATTGAAATTTTTAATGTAAGTCTAACCAAAGATATTAAAATTATTATTCTTTACATTTCCAATTTTACAGTAACTTGGCCTTTCAATAGGCTTAAAATGTCTATTCTTAGTATAGATATATTTGTTAGAATAAATCAACAATCGAATGAGAGATATTATCTCCCAATGGTTGAGTCATCCATAATGACAATCTTATCTTCCACATCTTTGACCAAGTGCAAAGCAACACATTTCCTAAGTCTTAGCTGTAGAAGTTGATAAATGCAACTTCACCCAAGATCACCTGCATGCATAACTGTTACAAAGAAGAAGCAAGAAGACAGAAGAGAAGAATACAGCTATGGAGGCCAAAAAGCCAGAGACATCGTATGCAACAGAAAACAATATATTAACAATATGTTTCTATCAATTACAATCTGATGTAAAAACTCTGTAATGAAAACTAAGAGGTGAATCCTTATAAAAGGAATCACGAAACCCTAAAAAGGGAAACCCTAAGGTTAGCTGAAGCAAACTAGAGTGAATAGGTAAGTTACTAATTAGATCATAATGATTTAATTAATAACCCGATAGACTATTACTCTAACACCCCCCCTTAAAATAAGCTTAGGGAGAAGCAAAACCTAGGAAACTACTGCAGAAAGCAGGAAAGATGGGTCCCGGCAACAAGGCCTGATCAGGTACCCACAACAAGAAAGCAAACTAGATGTCCCAGAGAGAGGAACAAGAAAAGAGCAAGAAGCATCTCCGAAGCAAGGAACTGTAAACTCTGTCAGGAGAAACTGCTGGAACCCCCACTGAAGTGCATGACCAGGTAGAGAAGACAATGTCTGAAGAGCTAATCAATCGAACCAGGAAGAAATAGAACCAACAGGTGAACCCCCCCATAATGCTGAACTGGGAGAGGTGACAGGAACACTGAAATGCAATGCCAAAAACATCTGCAGAAGAAGAACCAGGAACACCAAAAGTGCAACAGAAGTACACACACAGGAGAAAGGGCGGTGTCATCGACACACAACATGGGCTAATGTCATGGAAGGTACACTCACTTGACAAAGGTGGATGCGCCTAAAGTGGCAAAAGCATCATAACCCCCCATGGCACTTTATAACAGAGTGCGAGTACAACAACCGTACAAGATCCCATAAATGCAGAAGTGGGCACTTTATCTCAGTGCGTTTACAGAAAAATGATACAACAGAAGAAGCATACAATGCTCAGATGTCAGAAAGAGAGTGAGCCAGAAGAACAGTAGAAGAGATCCCAGGACCTGTAAACCCAAGCAATCCACCAGAGTGCATAAACTTCCAAACTCAGAGGAGAGAAAACCTAGAGTAGAATCTGGAAAAAATACCTCTGCCACTAAATAGCACACTGAACCAGCTTTCTGACGATCTCGTTTGCCAAAAACGGAGTCCGGATGAGCCAGATATGACTCCCGGAAGGCAAAAAAAGACATCAGACTTCAACAAAAAAAAATGCTATTGAAACGGCAGAACCCAAAAACCAGACCTCCATCATCGGAAAGTGCTCGGAAAGAGATTTACGACGGTATATGGAAGTCGCAATAATACCCCCGTATGCTCAAGATAGAGCAAAAACAGACAGGGAGGGTCAAAACAGGCCTCAGAAAAAAATTTAAGCCCCTGGGGCTGCAAAAATCCTGGCCCCTGGGCGCCATATGACCGCGGGCTAAAGAAGGGGGCCGGGCCAGAGCCCCTAGTCCGTAATAGGACCGTGCGCGAAGGCAAAAGAGCCCGCGGGGGTTAGCGCAAAACGCACCACCGAAAGCAGAGCGGAGGTGGTTGAAAGCTCAGCCGGCGGAGCGGCGCCCGTTCAAAAGGGAGCCGGGCGATGAGAACAGGTGGCGGAGCCGCTGCAGGGGCGGCGGAGAACAGTGGTGGCAGGGCCGGGCTGGCCGGAGACCGGCAGAGCGGCGGCGGGGGCCGCAGAAAATTGCTGGAGGCGCACCGCCGGAGGCCGGGCCCGGGTGGGGCGGTGGCGGCCCGGTGGTGGCACGTTTTAATTTGCACTGTGTGCGTATGAAAATGGCAAAAAACATTTAAAAAACAAAGGTTTTTTTAATTTTTTTTCTCGAAAACCGTGCCCGTACGGCCCTGGGAGGCCAAAAAAATTTCTCCAGACGCCCCGGTGTCCAAATCGGACAAGTTTTATATGGATTCTAGGGTTTTTGGGCCTTTTGGACGCAACCGTGAGGTCAGTTTTGGTCCAAAGTGCCACAAAAAATAAAGACCCCCCATAACCAATGAAAAAAGCCAGAAAAAGCTTCTGAAACCCACTGTGCCTGAATGCTTCAACAGAGAACGAACAGCCGGCTTCAGGAGAGCTTTGATACCATGTTGGATTTGATGAATACAAATCCTCCCAAGATCACCTGCATGCATAACTGTTACAAAGAAGAAGCAAGAAGACAGAAGAGAAGAATACAACTATGGAGGCCAAAAAGCCAGAGACATCGTATGCAACAGAAAACAATATATTAACAATATGTTTCTATCAATTACAATCTGATGTAAAAACTCTGTAATGAAAACTAAGAGGTGAATCCTTATAAAAGGAATCACGAAACCCTAAAAAGGGAAACCCTAAGGTTAGCTGAAGCAAACTAGAGTGAATAGGTAAGTTACTAATTAGATCATAATGATTTAATTAATAACCCGATAGACTATTACTCTAACATTAGCAAGCAGTTCAATGACTTGTTCCTCCTTCATCCATATGGCAGCAGTCTTGGAAGTCTTCCATCTCTTTAGGCAAAATTTATGGTGACTCTCTCCATTACCGTACACTTGGAAGAATTGAATCAGTTTGCATTCAATTCATTATTATCTCACTTTCAAATAAACCCTCTATATAAAGAGGCTATGTAATACATTTCAGCAATCAATAAAAAATAGTTAATGGTGTTTTCTCTGCTATTACTTACAACAGCAGATCTGTGTAGTCGTGATATTTAGTTTATCAATTTTCAATTTGGTATCAGAGCCACATGATTACTGTGTGCCTGTATTGCAGCATTAGTCAAAGATTGCTGGAGCTTGGAATTTTGTATTGAAGCAGTTGATAAATTCTCATGGATGCTGGTGTGTTGTCTCCTACTTGGTGCAGTTGTTGCTGCTAGTGTTTTTGAAAGAAGTTCTGTAAAGAGATATGATCCAGTGAATCTAGAAGTGGAAAGAAGTTGTGAAGTTGTCACACTTAGTTGATTTTGGTTAAGGGACTAGTAAAGATTCCTTTATTTTTTTTCTAGTATTTTCACAATGGCAAGTTTATCTGATTTTTATCTAACTGAGTCAAATAAGTTAGATGGTTCCACTTATGTTAATTGGAAATTTAAGATGCAGACCCTAATGAAAGGGTACAATGTTTGGACTATTGTAAATGGTTTTGAGGCCCAGCCTACACCTAAAAATCTTGTTCAAGATTGGGAGAAAAGAGAAAGCAAAGCTAAAACTCTCTTACGAATGTCTGTAAAAGACTCCATCATCCCTCATATAAGGGATATCACTACATCTACTGGCACTTGGGATGCCTTGAAAGGTTTGTATGAGATGACAAATACTCATAGAATTTTGTTTCTAAAAAGCAAATTACTTTCAATTAAAATGGAAGAAAATGAAAGTATTAGTGATTATTTATCTAGAATCAAGGATTTAAGAGATAAATTAGCTGACATTGTAGAACCAGTTTCAAGTAGTGATTTGGTTATTGTTACTTTGAATGGAATGGTGAATGATTATCAAGTGTTCATTACCAGTTTGGCTGCAAGAGAAAATGCACCTTCTTTTGAGAATTTGGAAGGTATCCTTCTACAAGAAGAAGAAAGGAAGAAGCATATGGACAACAGATTTCAAATTGCAGATTCATATTTGATGGCAAAAGACAAAAAGCCATACATAGGAAAGCAATGGTCAGAGAATAAAGGAGGAAGCAAATTTGACAACCAAAGGTATAAGGATGAAAGAAGGTATCAAGAAGGGTCATCATAAATATAAGAAAAAATGGAAATTGTAATTATTGTGGAAAGATTGGACACTATGCTTATGAATGTAGGAGAAAGAAGTATAATGAATCCAATAATAAAAAATATGAAGGTAATTTTGTGAATGATGAGGATGAGAAAAGTAATAAACTACATGATTTAAAGTTGTTTATTTTAGAGTTTGCTTTATCAGCTGATATAGATGATTGTAATAACTGGTTCATAGATTCAGGGGCATCAATCCATATGTCATGTCATAGAAATTGGTTTAAAACCTTTCATGAGAAAAATGGTGGTAATAAGATCTATTTAGGAGATAATAGGTCTCATGACATTAATGGATATGGTGATATAAGTGTACAATTGCCTAGTGGAATTGTAAAGCAACTTGAAAATGTTATGTATGTGCCAGGGATTAAAAAGAATCTAATATCAGTTTCAGCTATTACTGATCAAGGTTTGAAGGTTGAGTTCTTAAAAATAGGTTGCCAAGTGAGGGATATGAAAGATCATTATAATGTAATTGCTGAAGGAATCAGAATTGGAGGTTTGTATAAACTTGATGTTAAAGTAGAGAGTCATCAAGCAATGGCTTCTACATGTGTATCAACTGAAGAACTATGGCACAAAAGGTATGGTCATCTAAATATTCAGGATCTTATTTCTCTACAAAGAAAATATATGGTGCAAGGTCTTCCAATTTTAAAGAATGAATACATTAGTTGTGATGGTTGTGCATTAGGTAAACAACATCGAAATGAATTCCCAATGAATTCAAATCAAAAGAAAAGAAGCATGCTTAAATTAATACATACATATGTGTGTGGTCCTATGCAAACTAAGTCACTTGGAGGAGCTTCTTATTTTCTTACATTTATTGATGATAGCTCTAGATATACTTGGGTCTATTTCTTAAGCAATAAAAGTGAAGTGTTTAATTGTTTCAAAGAATTTAAAGCTATGGTGGAAAAACAAACTGCTCACAATATTAAAATTCTTAGATCAGATCAAGGTGGGGAGTATACTTCAGATATTTTTGTCAAATATTGTAAAGATAATGGTA